>SNQJ01S0009809.1:214691-260993 GCA_010110895.2 Picea sitchensis
AACTTCCCACCCAAACTTTGATAAGCCCCTTCATCGATTATGGTAAGGTCATATGGTGAGTGTAAGGACCAGACACTAGGGGATAAGCCCTCGGCCCCTTCCCCACCAAAAGAACCCTAATATAAACATTTATAACTTAACTGCCATATGAATGTTAAGTTCTATGGTGTTGTACGATGGTTGTTGCAGGTATGCTAATGCGTTGATGGCTATGGAGGTCATGGGGTCAATTCTTGTTGAGTCTCAAAAATTTTAAACACTAAACCGTTACTGGCCAATGAGGGGTTGCCACGTGGCAGCCTCTGATTGGTTAACCTTGTGCCATGTGTCAATACACCATTGGACCACTTGGAGCCAACTCAACTGCTAACTAGGTATGCCACATCACTTGCCAACTCAGTTGTTGATGTCATCCTGTTGTATGGATGTGTTCCACGTGTCATCCTCTGGTGGTTCCACGTGGCACCCCTATTTTGCATGTTTTGACCAAACTTTAATTGATGATAACTTTTGCATATGAGCTCCGTTTAGCGCACCATTTGCACCGTTGGAAATATGGAGACAAACTCTACACAAGTATTTTGTTTTCTTGGTTATTTGAGATGGTCAAATTTTGAGCATTTATGGATCCCCTGGGACCTCTGTGAGCATTCTAGATCCTCTTGGACCTCCATGAGCATTCCTTAGATCGTCCTGGATCACACCTTCCCACTGAAGAACTTATGGACCTCCAAAAGTATATATATTCAACAACTTAGTGACGATAACTCTTAACTCACTCTTCCATCTAACTAAAATGATTTGATCAGTAACTTAGTGATGAAGCTTCTTCACTCTTCCATTTTGTTGAACATTCTGTACTCATTTTCTCATTTTGGATTGACCTCAGATATTGGATATTGGATAAGTGTACCTTTATTTTCTTCTATGGAATATAGTTTTGACTCTAGCCTCTAGAACTGTAGCTGATATATGTATCTCCAGTTTTGACTTATAGATTCCCGCATGATAAAAGCATGCGTTCATTGAATCTATGCAATATATGAATCCTTTATTTCAACATTCCCTTCCATGTCCTTTGTTGAAGATAGTCTATCACGGCCAATTCGAAACCAAGTCGAATTTTGATCTATGCCTTGCCCATTTGAACTTGTTGTTCTTGTATTGTTGATGTGTCTGTAGAAGTCCTTGAATGAATACTTTGTCCATTGTCACTCTTGCCTTGAAGAACAATTATGCTTGTACTGTTACCATTTGTACCTACCTTGATTGTTTCTATTCAAGGTATACATCCATGAACCTGGCATAGAATGGGTATATATATTTAAGTATATAGCTCTTAATATCATCTCTAGGAAGTTTTGCATTACTTCGATGCTCTTCCTACTCTTGATCTACATGCTCCAACTGTCTACAATATTTCATTCCTTCACTTACAATTCTTCAGAATCAAGAATTTTGACCAGACAATTTGATCCATATGTATTCTTTCTGACAGTTACTATTGTTGATCTCTTGATCTACATGTTCCAATTGACTACATCCTTTTGTTCCTTCACTTATAGTTTTTTAGAATCAAGAATGTTGACTAGACAATTCGATCCATATGTAGTATTGATGACAATTACTATTGTTTAGCTCTTTATCTACATGTTCCAACTGCCTACATCCTTCTATTCCTTCACTTACATTTCTTCATAATCAAGAATGTTGACCAGACAATTGGATCCATATGCAGTCTTTAGTTGATGACGTACAATTGTCTTCACTATTGTTGAAAAAGGCTTAGAAATCCCTTCAATATTCCTCTCACTCTGCAACAATATAAGGTGGTAATATATAGACTCTCTTACAAAATTCCTCTCACTCATACAAGGTGGACATATAGAAATTTTACAGAGTCCCTCTCTCTTATAATTTACAATGAGTGGCTCACAAGCCTTAAACATACTTTACAAAATATTTACATATAGATACTGTACAAATAATATACATTTATACAATGATGTTTTCAAATGTTTTTCTTGTGGACTTATCATTCCCATTGTATTGGGAGGAGTCTCACAACTTCTGACCTCTAACAATGCCTATGGCGTTGATGCGGAATATGACATTGAATCTGATGCAAAATTTGATTATAAGAAACCAATTGTCCATACTATAGGTCTTCCCAATAACCTATACATCCTCTCTCTACGAACACTAAGTACTATAGTTGTTTATGGGACAACCTCCCTTGAATCCACAAGTACTTGACCATTCTTAAATGTGACGATATAACCATCATATTTAAAAGACATAACTGAGAGTAGGTTAACCTTTAGGTCAGGAACATATAACATATCTTCAATCTCGAGATATCCTCACGACTTGAGCTGGAATCCCACATATCCATATCCTCTAATTGCTTTCATGGTGTTGGTTCCATATCCAACATAGCAATTTGCATCAATTTACGAGAATGTTAAAAACACATATCTCATCCCTGTCATGTGGTGATATGATCCATTGTTCACGAACCATTCTTTGATGTCTTCGTAAATCACCTTGCCAAGACCAACCATCAGGAAGTATTCTTTACTAAGATCTTCATTTGGAGTTATTGTTGCTTGTCTTCTTGCAAGTGCTTTCTCATCTCTCTAGTTCTACTTCATACATAAGTGTGGATGAAGTATCCAACACTTCTCAATTCGGTGTCCACTCTTATTACAATAAGAGAAACATACTTTATTTCCCTTTTGGAAATATGATCCATTTCCTTTAGCCTTCTTCTTAGAGGGATTATCTTGCACAAACATGAATTGTCTCCCATCCCTCATGTCCAACTCATGAGTAACGGTCTTCATCCCTTTACCAGGACTGAGAACTTGTTCTAGCTGAGCCTCTTTAGTTGTCTTTGAACATTATCCAACTTCCTCATATCCTAAGCTTGCATAATGAGGTCTTTCCTTTACCTTGGTTGCTTCTTGTAACCCTTTAATATGTGATGGCATCTCGTGCATATGATACTTTGGCTTCTCCATCTACTCAACTGCATGGTACTATGACAATAACTTGTCATTTACTTGCAATGAATATTTCTCATTCTCGACTTGGTGGAATGGAGTTCATAATTGTAACTTCTTTTCCAAATCATAAAACATACTTCTATGAAAGTCTTCATGACGTAACAGTCAATCCTCCAGCCTTTGCTTCTCTTCCTCAAGAGCTTGCAAATGCATCCTTAACTCAACATTCTCTTGCTGGATTTGTCGATCAATATCTTTTTGCATCCTCAATTTCATCAAGGCTTTACGCATCTTGTCCTATTTAAAATAACCTTCAAAATATTCACCAATATGAGTTTTTAAACCTTGTCACACCAACAACTTGAAAAAACACATCAAAACTTGCTCTGATACCAACTTGCTCTGAAAATCTTTAGACACAACTTATTGTTGAAAATATATGTATGCAGCATATAACTTGATTCCCATATAAATTCTAGGATCTATTGAGGTGATTTGCATAAATGATGATGATGTATCCTTTATCCAAAACCCCTTTATGGTGATTAATTTGAAGTGCAATTGAGATAACTTGGAAAAAAAAATAACTCAATCAATAATAATGATGACACGCTTTTTTCATCTTTAAGTTCTCTCAACCAAATGAAAAATGCTTATCTTTATCTCAAGATACTAAAACACATATGTAAATGGACCAAATAAGCCAATATTGAGGGTGCTCTGAAAATCCACAACTCAAATGCACAAAAAAAGTTCATATTTGAAATCCTTGTGAAAAAATAAGAAAAATGAGTATAATATTGGCCATATTCCGTTAAAGTACCTTATGGCACGCAAATCAATGTGCTACAAGCTCATTAATGACGCTATCATAAAACTGTTATAGATGACCTTAAATTAAAAAATCAACTTCATATTTGTGATCCTTGTGAAAAATCATGCAATTTTGATATAAGACACTTGAAAATCCATTAAGGTACCATTTGGCATGCTTTACGATGCAACTCAAAATTATGTTGTACTTGCATGTACTTTCGTACAGTCTCAAAATCCATTCCCACCTTGAACTGTGTGTCTCGAGATCCATGCATTCTCGGACTATGTGCCCTGAGATGTGTTTTTATTTGGATTTGTGCCCATTATATAGTTGGGTCTCCAAAACTACCTCCACATTTAGCTGCAACTACTATTCTATAGTAAGTAGAATCTTCGCTAAATCTGGAGGCGTTATCTGAGTTGGTTTAAACAACCGCTAAATTTATTGGCCTTGGGTTCTATTCCCTTCCACGCATCAATTTGTTCGTGGTTAGTTTTAATATGTGGTTTATATGTTGGCACACGGTTTATATATAATATATATATTAATTATATACTATATATAAACAAACTTCACGTGGATGATTTATATATATATATATATATATATATATATATAACTTCCTGCGCAAAATTTGATAAAAACTTTGATAATCCCCTTCATGGATTATGGTAAGGTCATATGGTGAGTGTAAGGACCAGGGGATGGGGGCTAATCCCTCGACCCCTTTTCCCCTGAAAAGAACCATATATAAACATTTTAATTTAATTGCCATATGAAGGTTAATTTCTATGGTGTGATCTTACGGTTGTGGCGGGTATGCTAAGGCATTGATGGTTATGGAGGTCATGGGATCGATTCTTGTTGAGCCTAAAAAATTTTAAACAACAAAACCATCACTCGCCAATGAGGGGTTTCCATGTGGCAACCTCTAATTGGCTAACCTTGTGCCATGTGTCAATACACCATTGGACCACTTGGAGCCAACTCAACTATTGACTAGGTATGCCACATCAATTTCCAACTCAGTTGCTAATGTCATCCTATTGTACGGACGTGTGCCACGTGTCATCCTCTGGTGGTGCCACCTGGCACCCCTATTTTGCATGTTTTGACCAAACTTTGATTGCTCATAACTTTGGCATACGGGCTTTGTTTGGCGCATCATTGGAAAGATGGCAACAAACTCTATGCAATGATGTTTTCTTGGTCATTTGAGACAGTCGAATTTTGAGCATTTATGGATCCCCTGGGACCTCTGTGATCGTTCTGGATACTCCTGGACCTATGTGAGTATTCCTTAGATCCTCCTAGATCACTAAAGTTAGTGTAAGAAATCCTTGATTTAGTTGTCTAGGTTGATTTACAAATTGGAGCAACGAAGATTTGAGGCAATCTTGAAAAATCAAACCAAAAAGGAAGAATCAAAGGTTTGAAATAAATAAAAAGTTAAAGGAAAACCTGATTTGGAAATTGGGAAGATGAGAAATAAATCAAAGTGAAAAGGAGGATGGATTGGAAATCGAGGGACTATTGAACAAAAATAAAATTAGGCAAAGGAAAACTCAATAAAGGGAATAAATTAGGATTGGAATAGGAAGAAGACTCAATAAAAGAGATAAGTCAAAATCGAGCAAGAGAAAACTAAAGGCCTATTTAGCTTGTAGAAATACAATATGAATCAAAGTAAATGTGTAAAAAGTAAGAAGTATATATAGATCAATATAAATTAAGATGGGGCCCTGGGTTTTCATTTTCCCGTCCTTCCTCAAGTATGCTAGCTAGGTCTAGTACTTTTGTTTCCAATTGAAAACAAACCTTGACCTTTGACTGCTTTTAGAAGTTTGAATTCTAGGCCATATTCTTGAATGGCAATCATCCATTTGCCTCTCCTCTCACTGAGTTCATTTTAAATGAAAAAGGACTTAACAACTGGATGAGGGACAACAATTTTTGTATGATTTTTAGAAAATAAGGTATGAACTGCTTGACATCATTAAAAACTAAGAATTCTTGTTTATCAATGGTTAGGCTATTTAGTTCAACCCCTTGTAAGCTAGTTCTCATAAACAATATTGGGAATTCATCCCCTTGCTTATTATTTTGTGTGGGAAATACTGCAAGGGAATGGTCAGAAGAAAAAATGTATAGCAATAAATATTAATTGAAATTAGGGCTATGAAGAGAAGAAGCATTTTCTACTACATATTTGATTTTCTCAAAAGCCTCCTTCTCAACATGTGTCCATTTAAGGACAATAGCCTTTTTTTATCATTTTTTTCACTGGCCTGATATTTTAGTAAAATATGGCACAAATATTCTACCAAAATTTATCTTGCCAGAAAAAGGTTGCATTTCCTTCTTGTTGATTAGCATGGGAATTTCACTGATGGTTGTAGTTATTTCTACATCAATGAGAATTCCAAATTTTTAGACAATATGGACAAGATGTTTACCTTCTGATATTGCAAAAATTCTCTTCTAGGGAATAAGGGAAATGACATACTTCCAACATCTTTCAAATATTTGTTTTAGGTGTTGTATGTGGTCTACCATGATTTTCAAATAAACCATTACATCATCTAGGTAAACCACTACACTTTAATTTATTAGGCCCCTGAAAGCTATGTCCATATCTCACTAGAAAGTGAATCTGATATTAATTAATCCAAAGGGAATTTATCGAGAGGAAAATGTTCCCCATTTCATAAGAAAGGTGGTTTCCAACCTGTCTAATTTCACCACCAATACTTTATTATAGCCTAAGAAAACATCTGGAAGATAAAACATCTATGGACCAGATACTAGCTGTAGAATCTGCTCCATAGGGAAATAGGGTAATTATCTTTATTAGATGCTCTATTTAGATTCTGGATGTCTACAATCTGATTTCTATTTATTTTTTATTTGACAAGAACCATATTAGCTACCCATTCTTAACTTATGACTTTAAAAATGATTTTATAATCTAGTAGCTTCTTCAATTCTTTTTGGATCATAGGTTCTAGCATTAATGCACTTTTCTTATCCTTTTTCCGAAATGATTTGACTCTTTCCTTCAAGGGAATGACATGTTGTATATTAGATGTTGCATATGGTTTTAGGTCACTATAATACCAAGAAAATGCATCCATATATTGACTAAATAAGCGAGTGTAAGATTGTTTTATAATTAGAGACTAGCAAGTTTTAAGATTAATATTTTTTTGGTTTTTAGAAGTATAGAGATTGATAAATTCATGATTCATTGATAAGTTTTTTGTATTAACATTCACATACCCTAAAACTCTACTTTTTAGATCAAACAATTTCTCCAATGTTAAAACGTTTAACTAAATTTCCCTTAACATATTTCATCACATCTTGACACTCTTGCAAGGATTTGGCATGTTCTTCCTCATCTATCACTACATCCTTGAATGTGTCTTCATTGGTCAAGAATTGGACAATCCATTGATCATCACTAAATACCCTCCAGTTAGTAGCATTGTCGGGAATTGATGGGATAAAAAGTAATTCAATAGTGAACCCATCATTTAATGGAATTAGTTAGTGTTGGCCAATATATCAACAACTACATTATTTTACTAGGGAATAGAAACAATATTAAAAGATTTAAATTCGTCAACTAACTTCCACTTCTCAAGATAATAACTTCTCAAATGTGGTGATAAACAACGAATCATATTTTTACCTGTTGTACAATGATTTTTGAAACACTGGAACTTTTATAGATTTCACCTTTAAATCAATAGATTTTATTAGACCTTGAATTAAAGCCTCATATTCTATAGTATTATTAGTACATTCAAATTCAAGCTTGTAAGATATCAAATTCAAATTCAAGCTTGTAAGTATTATTGGTATATTTTCTATTGTGGATTAATCAAAATGCAACACGATCCTATGATTTAAAACCATTAATAAACACAATCCAAATGTCAGTATTTATATCTAAGTTAGTTGAAACACTACGTTGTAAATATATTATAATACAATTGTTATTTTCATCAGTTTGAGTGAAATAAAGGAATTAGGACTATTCATCAATTTCAAAAATTGATTCTTCTGTTGTGTAATTTCCTGCCTCAATTTCCAAAAAGTAGTTACCTAGAATTGAATGTGTAAAATGAATTGGCTCATTAGTTCCTTGCAATTTTGTAATTGTATGCCTCATGTCGGCTTCTCGATCTACCTGTATTTGATTTTTCCTTCCAACCATGGAAACCATAAATGAGATCGACCAGTTGAAAAATATCCCTATAGTTTCTATGACTAGTTTTTGCTAAGAAATAGACCATAAGATTTGGGAATATCAACAATAATAATATCAACGATCTAATATACCTTTGCATTAGATGCTAATGTTATTTGAACATACTTAATTTCTTTGATAACCTTCACATCGAACATATCAAGCTAAAGAATCCTAGTTGTACTTTTGATTCCAGTAGCATTTATTTTACTACATACCAAAGAAGGCATGATAATCGATGATGCTCTTGAGTCAACCAAAAAGATATGGAAATTATGATTATGAATTTTGAACGTCAACAAAAAAGGTGGGTTTTAAGACACATGATGATCATTGATTATAGCATCCCTCATAACAAATTTTTGTTTTATCTTAGAATTTTGTTTTACCATAGTGATGAGGCCACAACATCCCCCCTTTACTTTAGATTCTACAAGTGAAAGGAAAGGTCCCCCCTACTAAAATTTTCATCCATAATTCCTAATCCTATACTACTTGATCCTAATGCTATTATTTGTCTACCTTGAGGGAGTTGGGGGGTTTGACCTTTATTGATGATTGTCTCTAATGGAGGTTGATTACCCCTTTTTGTCTTATGATTCCAAATGTATTAGTGATGCTTCTTGAGCTATGATGTTTTGTTGGCATTTGCATGATGGATTAAAACATTATCTTTAGACCTTTTTCATATTCTAAAGTGCTTGACTATCCTATGAGGCTGCAAAGTTTAAGGTTCTATTGATGGTTGTCTTGAACGAGTTTGTTGTTGATTATTTCTAACTGACTAATTAAAAATTTTCATCCTCTTGCTGACATGCTACACTTAATGTATTCAAATTTTATACTTTTGCATGTGGATCTTAATCTTTTGTTTCAAAATCTAAGTCTGAATTGTATAATCACTAATCCTTATTTCAAGTTGAGACTTGGCACATGCAGTATCAAGAAACCTATCTATAACCACCCATGATTGTTGTTGAAGAACATAACTCTCATTTATAAATTTTCTTAAAGGCAGGAAATACAATATTTATGATGTATTAGAGAGTCTACTTTTAAGCACATGATTGATCTCATTTTGTTTTGTTGTAGGAGTAGGTTTGCAGAGACAATTTATTCATGTGATCACTCCAGACTTGAGATGCATGTGGGGGAATCTGTTGATCCTTATCCACAACCTTGATCTTCATTCTTTCCAAGATTCTCCTTATCGGGAAGTGGATTACCTTAGCTTGCAGTTGTCTCAAGGTCCAAATCCCCCAAGGCTGTCAGACCCACCTTTCCCATAAGCCTTTCCTTGAACCTCTTCAGATTTATTTATATCGGGTCCTTTTTCGGTCTTACCTCTTACCAAACCCCTTGAGCCAAAATACCATTCATCTTCTTGGTTGTAAGTCTTTGTCAAGTCGTCACCTGATGTGTGTTCGTTATCTATCACATTTGTATCATGCATAATGGTTTGGCATAAAGACCTTTTCCTTGACCTGGTTTTATTCCCGCTCCTTGCGATCTTAGCAGGTTTGCCCTATGAGATGCACATATTGATTAGAATGACCTATGTAGTACACTTGTTTGGCATTGATCTTATTTTTCCATTCATCGCTACTTGTGATGTTGGTTTATCACATGAAGTGTCGTATTCTTCCCCTTTATCGCAGTTGAATCCCAGTTTTCTTTATCGCCATATGACCTAGCTCCTCTCCATGAAACTTGGTTTCTTAAATCCTACCTTATATTTCTTATTCCTAATTTCATCCCCTAGGTACGAAACCCTAACCTGCAGAACCCTGACCGGTGGAACCATGAGGGACATGGAACCTTGACTTGTGTAATTTGGCCTGGTTTCCTAATTTGTAATTTATTTTATTTTATTATTTTCATACATATATTTGTATTTTATTTTTGTTTGTTTATTTTAATATTTATTTATTTATTTATTTTTGTAATTATTTTTGTTCATTTTTCCTATGGTTTCACAAAACCACATGGTATTTCCCATGCTTTTCCCCTAGAATTACTTTAGGTGTTTACTTTTACTAAGGGGAAAACTAATTCACGTTAGATATTTATTTTACATGGGGTAAATACATTTTTACATGGATAAACCATTTGTGTTAGATAAACAAACCACTTGTTACCTAGTGTGTTTTGACCAAGACCTATGGTGTAACATGTACATCTTTTTTCTCATATATAAACGTAAAACTCAAAATAAAAACAAATTGAATTTTATTTTTATATATATATTTTTTATATTTTTTCATTTTTATTTTCTACCCCCTAAACTCTAACTTGTACATACCCATTCTTTTTTTCCTCTTTTGATTTAGTTTAAATTTAACCTTTTTCATTTTTTTAATTTTCTCACCCACCAAAATATAATGTAACATCCTAGGTCCATCCCCATTGGCCCTCATAGGTGCTTCATGATAATTCCCATAAAAATTTAACATTTAAGACACACATCCATATTTTTCAGGAATCCCTCCTATTTTCATGGAACCCCTACATCCCCTCCCGAATAATTTGAAAAGACATTAAAAATTGTGCTATAAAAATACTTAGGCTATAGGATAATTCATATGCATGGAGTTTATTTATAAATTCCAAAGTGTAATAATCCAGAAGGCTTACCGGATTTTACCCATGCATTTTACCAAGACTAACCAAGCATATTTATTGAACCTTACCTATCAAGAAATCTCCGGACCTTGAGGACTTCTACAAACGCACACGCCATCGGAAATATTTATGTCATTGGTGCCTAAATTTAAGAATGCACATGCCATCGAAAGACTATGTCTCGTGTTTGTTAGATTATTCCTAATGTAAGCAAATCCAACCATCATAAGATTATGTTATTGGAACATATGTTTTACCCATCATGGAATTAGGAGTTTTTACTGCTACATACTGTTATCACACTAAGTTTCCTTGGGTCTTTTGTTTGTTTTTGTCCTTTTCTAAGCCTTAGATTTTTATTTTTTTTAAGTTCACCCCTTTTAAATTTATGTTTGTTAGGAACCCTTAGACAAATAAAGTGTTGATTCGTAACTTATGTTTTGATCCTCAATTGATTTTTGGACTTAGAACCATTTTAGTTCATGACTCAAGATTTGGTCCCCTTCATGATTCGAACCTAGGATTGATCCTTCCCACGACTAGACCGATGTGATGCACCATTTTCCTCATTCATGACCTCATAGACATGCCTTGATGTCCCTGCTTACCTGTCCAATCATTTTTTAAATTGGAGTGTTTCCCACTCATCAGGCGTTTTCGTAGTGCCTTTCATGTTCATCATGTTTCCATCATGAGTTATGATTACCACAACTGATGTCATGTTCCTTGTTTTCAGCACTGGGAGTTGGTTAAAAAATACCTTCAAGATCTTGTATTTACGAGCCCTGATAACGGTTTGTGATTTTGAAAAACTCAAGAGTGTTGTGATGCGCAAACTCACAGTTCTAACCAGGCGACAACAGTGTAACCATATTTGATGCTGAGGTAGATTCGGAGACCAGGATGTTTGTAACTTCGTCCTGAAATCTCGTTGAAGCTTCAAACAAGTGTTTACTCCACAGGTATCCCATGTTGCCTCCTCTACACATTGATTTTCACATAGAATTAGCACTTAGGGTTTGGATTATCGAGCTTGCACAAATGTGAGAGACTTTTCTTCGTGTCATATCCTCATCTCCTCTCATTTCAAACCTATGAACTTAACTGCTCATGTCAATTTCTGATACATCCACCCACCATAGCTATTGAGCTTACAACATCTAGACAGTCTATCTTCTGCATACGCATTATGCTACTCAAAGGCGTTGCTTAACCACACTATGTCTCCCTTGCTTCTTTTGACATTTGAATTGAGCGTTTCTTACCCAGCTTCAAAGGGCCAATTACAGAGTACCCTCTCACTATCTAAAATTTCAATACCTGCACAAATCTAAGGGGGGGATTTCCACAGCCAAGTCTTAGATTACTAGCACCAGTTTGGTTTAAATGAGCATTTTTGTTCATTTGAATTCCGACTGTAGGTCCTCCTAGTCATTACTACCCCATAAGCCACAAGAAGCTCTCATTCTAATTTATGGAGACTCCTCGGATGAAGAATACATACAAAGGGGGAAAGGTGGTTAGAACTGAACCTATGGATATGCATCTTTTTGACACAGAGCCCATGGAAAGAGAAGTTTTTCAAAGAGTGGGGTGCCTCTCTTTCTGCCAGAATATGAAAAAGGGCCATCCTGAGGTGACAAGGCAGTTTGCCTTACATTTTGATGGCAAGAGAACCAAGGTAGGGGATATAGAATTTGAGGTGATTGAGGCCTCTATTTCAGTTTCAACAAGAATCCCTATCATAGATGAAAAGTGGTTTAAAGCCATGGCTTTGAGTTCAGCCTATGACCAAGATTTCCTTAAGCTTGAACATCAAGCCAGTGATTTGTCTAAAGGTGTGCCAAGGAATCAATTGATTGAGCAATTTGACAGGATATTGAAGATCATCCAGAGATACTTTACATGTGAATGGAGGTTTAACACATTGTACCAGTACCATATAAGGCTTCTGCTTCATTTTACTGGTAAAATTGAAATGAAAATTCCCTACTATTTGTTAAGGAGCATAGGTAAGATGTCAGACATGATTCAATCCAAGTCTAAGGATGTGGATACTAGCATATTCTACTCTGGATTGATTAGGATGCTAGTCTCTGAGGAATTGGGTAAGAAAGAGATTTCATGGGAACATTTTGTTGTTGCTTCTCACTTCAAGCCGGATATAGCATCTACTCCACAATCATAGAATGCAATTCCTTTATCACCCACCAGTGTTGTTAAAGCAGGGACCAGTAGGAAAAGAAAGGGTAGATATCATGTTCAAGTTTCAAAGGTCATCAAGCAGGTCACAACAATTGAGGAGGAAATTTTTCATTCCCCACGAAGAGATTTTTCACCTCCTCCTCCACCAGGGTTAGAAGAGGTTCATTATTCTACCAAAATTACGGCCAAGAAAGGGAAGAAGCTACACTTCCCCTCTTTTCCTACAACATCTAATACCAAGGGTAGAAGACCTTTCACAAGATCATCAGTTCCTAAAGAGGTTTTTGAGGAACAGTCCCTATTAGAAATCCCTGTACCAAAGAAGAAGGGTAAAGGCATTGGAAAGACTATGGAAAGGAAAGAAGAAAACCCCGTGTAAAAGAAGAAAGATAAAAGCAAAGGTATCAAGAATCCTGATGAGACAGACAAGGAAATTCCTATGCATGTGCAAGAGGAGACCGAGAAAAATCCTGTTGAGACTATACATGTCACTACTCCACCTGATAGCTAGACATTAAAAATATTAACCAGGCAGCTTAGGGATGCTAGGAAAGAGGTGGTTCAGTTGAAAACAGAAGCTGTCTGACAGAGTGAATATGAAAGAGCTCATGGATGGCTATAGTCATACCCTTGACCTGGAAAGGTTTGCAAGAATAAAGGACCAGCCCCTTCATAGGAAACTCCAAAACCTTTATAGGCAGAACAAAGGCTTTCAGTCTCATAATAGGAAGCTCAAGGCAGAGTTGCAACATTTTCAAGATGAAGTAGCTCAAAGAAAATTGCAGGTATTGGTTGAAGCTTCTATTGAGAAAGAGACACTAGCAATCAAGGAAAGCATAACTCCATTGAAGAAGCATGTCATTGCTAAAAGGAAGAAGTCTGTTGTGTCAAATGAAGATCCTCCTACAAGAAAGAGTGTGAGGTTAAGTGTCAAGGTAACGAAATAGCTAGTGAAAGATGAGCCCTATTTTTTAGGATGGTTCCTTTTTGAGAGGGTAAACTATTATTGAAATATTACCTCTGCCACCTATACAAGATTCTAAGTGTTTGATTCCAATTTTTGGGATTTTTTTAAAGAGCTAACTCCTTTAGCAGTAAGAATTTAGACATTCTGTAGCGCTATGGCGCTACAGAATGGTCTATTTTGGTGTTTTACTGGTGTGCTACCTACAGTGTTTCCAAACCACCTAATATAATGGGGTTGATACTATGCAAAGTTATTACTTGTTATGCACATGTTCAAGCTGGACGTGTTGCATTTTGACGACGCTACCTAAATTTACACAGAGACTCATAGTGGCGCTACCAAAATTTGCTACATAATATCTGGCAGAGACGAAATTTTCACATAGATGCACCACAATGGCGCTACCTAAATTTTCTACCTAATATCTCGCAGAGGCCAAAGTTTTCATAGGGGATAAGAAGGTTTGGTGATACCTTTTCTACTTGTCCAGTTTTGAAGTGCGCTACTCAGAGCGCTACCCAAAGAAGCTACCAACAGACACCAAGGATCCAGGAGGGTCAAGTTAACAACTTTTTAGATAGTTGATAATGGAAACGATTGCAGAAATGACAACTGGCATCATGATGAAAACCACATGCTCCTGAAGGACACATGGCAAACAAGGAGTTGCGCAGCAAAGGGGAATCAAGTCAGTTTGAAGATTGGTTGGATTAGTCACCAACATTTTCCTATTTTATAGCATAGGTTGTTAGTCAAGTTGTTGCCTCCCTTTTGTTATAAATAGATAGATGAAATGCTTTAGTAGGTTCGAATGGTTGATCAAGGCTCCCTAATACTATAATATTTTGATGAAGTTATTGTGAACTGGCTATGTACTGGATTTAAGACATTTTGGTTAATACAAATCAGCTTCTCTTTCAACTTATTTGCTTCTGATGCTAAATTTTCATTCTTTGAATGATTCACATGAATGGTTGTGGTGATATTATGATGGATGTTTGATCATTATATTATCATAATGTTTATTTAGCTTCCTTAGTTTCTGAACTCAAGAAGATCTTGTGTTAAGAATCTTTTTTCCTTAGGCTTTTTGTAGACCTGATGTTTACAACAACCCCTACATTCCTCTCATTGAAGTCTTCCCTCTATTCATACTCACTCCCAATTACTGATTGAAGTTAGCCAAGACCTTGATTGCTGGTGCATGTTAGACCTATTTTCTGAGTTGGAACATTATCATTTTGAGTCTTTTCCATTTGACCTTTTAAAACACTCTTACATTCACATATAACCTGATGGGTACTGGGCTTGCCTTCCATGCAATCTGAAGGTGATTCCTAGTGCTAACATACTTGGTGTCGTTGTCGGGGAACAATTTGAAGACTTTTCCCTGGGATTAAACGACACAACATACTAGTTCTAAAGGTTCATTAGAACTTAGTATCTTGAAGATTGCAGCTTTCACCTGATGACTTCATTGTTTCAGCTCTAGCACTTAAAGGAAGACACACAAGATCAAATCCACAACTACCTTTGGTTCCATTTGAGGTTGACCCAGAGAAAATAATCAAGAAGAGAAAATCTTCCCAAAAAAGTTTTTCTGCTGCTACTACAAGTGCTTCTGGTCAGTTTCCTGATTCCACTCTTGATACTCTAGTTGTTACATCAAGTAAGCTTTCTTTACCTTCTGTTGAAGTATTTAAGAAACTTGATTTTGAAGATTTTCTTGTTGAATACTCTTCCTTTGAAACTGATTTGAAAGAAGAAAACATTGACATTTTTTCTTCCCCTGATATTGAAAGGTGTTTCAATCTTGATAGTTTTGAAGATTTCCCTACTTTAGGTTTTGCTACACCACTTTATGTTAAAAAAAATTCTGCCAAAGAAGTGGAAACTTCGTCCCCTTCACGGACTTTACCATATACTTCCAAGACTCAACCCTCTATTGTGAAAACTAAATCCCCCCCTTCATACTTTCCTTCTTCTCCTAATCTGCACACAGTCAAGTTCTCCTTCTTGTTCACCAAGAGTTCAAAATCAAATGGCAGTGGTTAACCCCCCTGCAAATAGGATGGATGCCATAGTGGCTGCAATATACACTCCTCTAGTCTTACCTCAGCCAGTGAATGCTCTCCCTCCTGGAGATTATTTGAAATGCATGCCTAAGTTTCCAGGAGAAGAAGATATAATAGTTGAGGAACATCTTGCTACTTCTACAACTATGCAGATAATCAAAACATTGAAAATGAGGATGTGTGGATGAGGGTTTTCATCCAAAGCCTTTTTGGTGAGGCTAGGAAGTGGTTTAGGGGTCTGGACCCTGGATCCATTACTGGTATTGAAGCATTAGATGAAGCCTTCTTGAGGTATTGGGGGGACAAAAAGGAATTTTTGTACTATATCACCGAATTCAGATCCCTAAAAAGGAAAGAAGGAGAGTCTGTCTCTGACTTTTCTAAAAGATTTAACAAAATGTATAATAAGATTCATGATGAGATAAAACCCACTGAAACCTCTACAAAAATTACTTATGCCAGTTCCTTTGAACCTGAGTTCTTCCTTCTACTGAGAGAAATAAGATCAACCTCCTTAGTTCATATGCAAGATGCAGCCTTAGAGGTAGAATCCAAGATAGTGGCATCTGATAAACTAAGACGAAAGTCTGATAGGCATAGAAGAAAAAGAAGAATTGAAGCCTCAACTTCTGACTCCCATATTGTCCATCCCCAAGTGGAGGAGATTACCAAATTAGTAAAATCCCTTTCCACTGAGATAGAGAAATTAAAGCTAGAAGGAAAACAGACCTATAGAAATACCCAAAACACTGATAACAGAGGTAACTTCAGGAGACCAAATAATTCTCCCCAAATCTTTCCCAGAGATCCCAGAAACAAAGAGAGATGATTAGAGGGTACAAGATCCTTTGCAAAACAATTTGGTTGTTGATGAAGAAGAAGAGGAGGTAGAAGTTGATCATGAGATTCATTTCTTAGGTGACACATCCCCATCCCCACACTTGACTCAATCCTTTTATGAGCAATCTTTGATGGATATTCAAATAAATGAATTAAGTAAGGGAGAGAAAGAAAAAGAAAATAATGTTAGATATAATCTGATATCTAAGAAGAATGAGCAAAAAACTAATGCCTCGAATCAACCTGCCCAAAAAGAATATTCTGCCAAGGCTGTGACAATGAGCAATAAGGAAAAAGACTCTCAAAGCCCACAAGTTCTAATCAGAAATCCTATTCCTGAAACTAAAGAGATCTTGAAGCCTTCTTCTTCCTTCAGTTTTGAGAATGAGATCCAGAAAATAAAGATCCTTGTACCTTTTTTGGAATTGATAAAAAATGAAGAATTTAAAAAATATATGTCCAAAATGTTATAGCCCGAAGCCTCTCCAAGTGCCACCGATTTAGTAAATCTGCAAGGTGAAAATCCAGCAGTGATTTTGGGTTTGTTGATAGAAGATAGAGATGATTCATCCCCTCCTTTCTATACGTCACTGAATATTCATGATAAGGTGTTGCATAATTGTTTGATGGATTCAGGGGCATCCCATAATCTCATGCCAAAATATGTTATGGATGAACTTGGGTTAGAAATCACAAAGACTTGTCATGACTTATATTCTTTTGACTCCAGGAAAGTGAAGTGTCTTGGAGTCATTAAAGATTTTTTTGTGACTCTATTTCATCTGGCCATGAAAAGTATACTCATGGATATCGTGGTGGCTGATGTTCCCCCAAAAGTATACTCATGGATATCATGGTCGGACGATGTTCCCCTAAGTTTGGAATGCTCTTGTCAAGATCTTGGATAAAAATACTGGGGAACTCTGCATGGATCTCTCTTATGTTACTATTCTTGTTTTGGGGGAGAACATATAAGACTCCATGTGGAAGCTCAATTGGTTTACATCATTAGTGATGAAGCAAAACCCCACAAATCACTATGTTTTTTCTTTTGATACAGATCTAGCATTTTATGCTCATTGACACTCAAGCCCCTTGAAATCAAAAATAGTCACATCTTTGTGAGGAGCCTCTTCTAACCACTTCTATATGGAAGATGTTCTTTTATTTGATCCTCTCTAAGGAAGTGTTGTTTTGGGTTTTTGTTTCACTAGCTCAAGAGACTATATCTTTGTCATAAAAAACTAGAATTTGAACCACTAATAATGTGGCATAGTATGAATCTCTTGTCTTGGGACCGAGGGCTGCTTAAAGACATGGGGATAGAAGAGCTATTAGTATTTGGGGATTTTGAATTAATAGTCCATCAGATTAAAAATCTTTATCAAACAAAGAACCCTAGGCTTAGATCTTACATAAATGAAGTGTGGGACTTGGTAGACAATTTTTTCTCATCTTTTAACATTTCATTTATTCCTAGAGAAGAGAATACCACGGTTGATTCTTTGGTTGTATCAGCAAGCAACTTCATAATTCCTATACCACCTAAAATCAAGTATGATGTAGAAGTCAAGTACAGGCCTTCTATACCGGACAATGTAAAATATTGGAAGGTGTTCGAAGATGATTTAGAACTTCAAAAATTCCTCAAGACTGTTGATGAGTTTTTTGCATTACACATTGATCAGGATCATGATTCAAAAATTACTCCTCATGCTGATGTTTTCATCAATAAAATTGCTAATCATCATATTATGCAGCTACCTAGCAATTATATTCCAAAAGGACTAGTTCCTTTGGAAAGATTATTTGACAGGAACGATGTGGTAGTGAAAGGGAAGGTATCCACTGATGATGTTGATATAACTGAGTGCAATTTGGGCACTGAACAGAATCCAAAATATGTCAAATTATCAAGCAACCTATCAAAAGAGAAGAGGACAGAATATACTAAGTTGTTGAAGGAATTTTCTGATGTATTTGCTTGGACTTATGAAGATCTCAGAACTTCTGACACAAGCATTATAGAGCACAAGATTCCATTAAAAGAAGACACCAAGCTCTTCAGGCAAAAGTTGAGGAAAATCAATCCTATGTTACTGCCTATCATGGAGAAAGAGGTAAAAAAGATTTTAGATGCAAAAATTATCATTTCTTTGAGGTATTTTGAATGGGTGGCCAATTTGGTCCCAGTAAGAAAAAAGAATGGGGAAATTAGACTTTGCGTTGATTTCCGAAATCTGAACAGAAGCTCAAAAAATGATAATTACTCTTTGCCCAAGATGGAGCACATATTATGGAGGGTGACAGGAGTAGCTAAGATGTCCATGGTTGATGGTTTTTCCGGGTACAATCAGGTCTCTATTTTGCCAGAAGATAGGGAGAAGACGACCTTTACCACTCTTTGGGGTACATTTATGTATGCCAAGATGCCCTTTGGTTTGATGAACACAGGGGCACCTTTTTAGCGAGCTATGGACATATCATTTATTGGAGAGAAGGACAAGTTTTTTGTTATCTATTTAGATTACATAATAGTTTTCTCTCAGTCTGATAAAGAACACTATGATCATTTAAGAAAGGTTTTCTTGAAATGCAGAAAATTTGGCCTCTCTTTGAATCCGAAAAAAGTCATTGTTCTCCAAGAAAGAAGGAAAATTATTGGGGCATATTGTGTCAGCTGAAGGGGTAAGGATTGATTCCAGCAGGGTTGAAGCTATACAAACATTGTCACTTCCCAGATCCAAAAAAAAGGTTCAATCTTTTCTGGGAAAAAATAATTTTTTGAGAAGATTTGTGTAAAATTTCGCTGAGTTGGTTAAGTATATCACAGTCATGCTGAGGAAGGGTAGTGAAATCTAATGGAATGTTGAGTCTCGTGATTATTTTGATCAGATAAAGAAAGCCTTGACTGAAGCCCCAGTTCTTATCAGCCCAGACTACTCCAAGAACTTTCTTATTTTTTCTTTTGCCTCTTTTGATACAGTAGCAACAGTTTTATTGCAGAAGAACGCTGAAGGCTTAGAGCTGCCCATTTCCTTTTTCAGCAGGGCATTGAGAGATGCTGAATTAAAATATGACATCATGGATAAACAAGCCTATGCATTGGTTAAACCTCTTAAATCTTTCAGATTTTATGTCTTGCATTCAAGAGTCATTGCTTATGTCCCATCAGCTGTTGTAAAAGAAATTCTTATTCAGCCTGATATAGACGGAAAAAAGAGCAAGTGGATTGCTAAAATACTTGAATTTGATTTGGATATTAAGCCTGCCAAATTGGTTAAAGGCCAGGGTTTAGCCAAGTTGTTGGTTGAATCAAATTGCTCAGCATTGGGGGTGAATTTCATCCACTCATGTTCATAAAATCAACAAGCTGAATTAACGGATAAAAGTTCTCAAGTCATCTCTGCATTGGCAGATTTCAGCTGGTACAAGGATATTATATTTTTCCTGCATAATTTACAACCTCTAAATGGTATGGAAAAGAACAATGTGAGAGCCTTAAAACTCAAATAAATAAAATATTTCCTTGTTGGCCAAGTTTTGTATTGGAAAGATCCATTAGGATTTATTTTGAGAAGCCTAGACCCCCAAGAAGCCCAAAATATCATGTTTGATTTTCATGACAGTTTATGTGGGGAGCATCATTATTGGAGAACCATGACATACAAGATCCTCAGGGATGGGTACTTCTGGCCTAGTTTGTTCACCGATGTTTGTGCTAAAATCAAAGCCTATGTTAAATGTCAGAAGTTCTCCAGAAAGAAGCAGCTTAAGTATTTTCCATTAAAGCTTGCGGTAGCTTTAGGACCTTTCCAGCAGTGGGGCCTAGATTTTATTGGGGAAATTCATCCCGCTTCCAGTGGCCAACATAGATGGATCTTGACTGCTACAGATTACTTTACTAAGTGGATTGAAGTTATTCCTACAAGGAATGCTTCCCACAAAGTGATCATTGGTTTCCTTGAAGACATTATGGCAAGGTTTGGGTGTCCGAACAGAATCCTCATTAATAATGCTACATCTTTCAAGGATGAACCATTGATTCAGTTCTGTGAAAAGTTTGGGATTACATTGATTCACTCTACCCCTTACTACCCTCGAGGAAATGGGCTTACAGAATCCTCAAACAAAATCCTTATAAAGATTGATCCAAAAATGAAGGTATTACTGATAAATTGCAAGTTAGTTTAATGTACTTTATGCATCGGATCGATAAGAATGTGAAATACATAAACTTATTATCTTGTTTGTGGAATATCAAATGTGACTTTTACTTGATGCTCATTAATGATTTAATGAAATCATCCATTAATAATCATGTTGTAAATGAAGAGAAGAGAACAACAAAATATAAAGAGAAATAGAGACAAGAACTTGTTAACGGAGTTCACCAATCGTTGGCTATGTCTCTGGGCCCGCTTCCAAGTGGAGGACCTCTTTATTGCTCTTTAAATGCTCAAAGTTCTCTTACATAGGATCTTTGTTGTTACATTACATGCTTCAAATCTATTGTGCAAGACGTCCTTTCTCAGATTCATACATGCCCCATCAAATTCCTCTCGAAAACATGGAAAAAATGCCCCTCAAAACATGAGAAAAGGCCAAAAATTACAAGTTTCTCCTTCAAATCCCTGCATCAAAAATTGTCCTCAAGCTTCAAAAATCTTGGTTGTTTATATTTTTTAGACTCAGATGAGGAATCCCAACTTCCCCTAAAGATCTTTCCTCTTTCTGGGATCAAATCCCCCTCCAAATGGCCAAGATATCCTAAAAAAAACCAATTTTGGTCATTATATCAAGAAAAATCAATTAAAAATACACAGACATGGTAAAAAAAACCCACTTTTACATAAATTTGGGCTTAAGCCCCCAAAAGATGGCGCACCCCCCCTCAAATATTGGTCATATGCACTATATTTAGCCAAGCACTAGCCCAAAGGGCTAAGCGTTGGCCCCTTAAATCGTGCTAGATGCTGGTATTTAGGCACATGGCATGTGGCCTATGGGCTAATGGATAGACCCTGCACACAAGTATAGGGATTAGCCCCCGATTATCTAGCATGCCTGAAATCTGACGGTGGACATGTAGAGGTGCATGGTGGTTATGGGTCGCGCCCCTTTTCCGTTGCTCTGTGGTCACATTACCACATGCAACCATGGGTTGGGGCTTAGCCCCAACCCCCTTGTCCGCCACCATATAAAATATTGCAAGTTAAATAAATTAAAAAGTGTTTCATATATCAAGTAGCATGTGGGGAGCATTGGTGTTGGACCATTCCTCAAGGCATTAGCTTGGCCATAGGTCATGGGTTCAAACCCATGGACCTCCAAAAATTTTGAACTTGCCACTTCGACTATTGATTGGGTGCCATGTGGCTTCCCATGCCTAGGCCACGTGGCACCACCACATTTGACCAAATATTCACCACGTGTCCAAACTACATTTGTTCAAGTCTGCCATATCTGCCCAGTCATAGTTTGTCACTCGTCAACACCTGCTTTTGCCACGTCAACATCATTAAATAGCTTTGGTGATGTCATGTTGATGTCAGCATTGAATTTTTTCCATTTGACCCTTTGACTTTTTTTAGTTGTTTGAGAATCTGATCAGAGTACGATAACTCTCGCATACGGAGCCCATTTGAGAAAGTAAATATATGGTCGAAATCAGCGGGACGAGTCGGTCGCAATGGAATTAGTTTCACTCAATTCCAAGAACTTTCATTTTTGAGCATTTTCTGAGCCTGGGGAGCCTCCTAGATCATTCCTTCCCACTTTGGAAGCTTTTGGACCACCAAAAGTCTGCTTTTACTTAGGTAAGAATTGAGGGTACTGCCTCCCCACTTGTCATGTATCATCCATCCTCTCTGCTGGGACAATGATCACCTGACTAATCACAACAAACATGAAAACTGAGATAACATTGTTTACCAAAGTAATCATCCCATCAATTGCACAATCATCTACATTATTTATCGCAGTTAGCAACCATACACCACTGAATAGCATCAAACTAATCAACAATATTAGACATGCTAATGAGAATGAAACAACATGCTTCCCCTTTTGAACAGGAACAATAATCAAATTATGCAGCTGAACCTCATACTGTACCTCTGGTGACACTTCATGACTGTTAGAAACATACTGAACCATCTCATGTTTAGCATCACTAATTTGCTATTTTGTTACAGACATAAGTGTTAAAATTTTGCTTTCATTTACCATTCTTGTTAACTGCCCTGTAGCTACAAAAGATCTGTCAGTTTTCATGCGATGAGCACGAACAATGTACTCTTTCCAATCTTTCTTGAAGCAATATTTATTCTCCTCCCTATAGAATATAGCTTTCCTATCATAAAGGTATGGGATTCCCAATACAATTCCACATATGTTCAGTGGCACTATATCAAGCTCTACTTCATCAACATAATTAGAAGTGATTGCAAACTTGATTTTACATTTCTTGGTTACTTGCAAATTATTATCACCACATATCCATCCCAATGGATATGGTTTAGGATGTGACTTAGTTTCAAGTCCCAAGTTATTTACAACCTCTTAACTGATTAGATTGGCTTGTGATCCACTGTCTACAAGAGTATCAACTTTAACATTATTTGTTATGACCCTTATGTGGAAAGTTCACTCCTTTTACACTCATCATTTACAACAACTGAACTAGAAGAGCTAGTACTTGCAACATAATTTATACCTCAGATTCCCATAGCTACAACCTGTGTCTCATCACCGGAATATGATCCAAGATCCACTTGAAATGTCGCAGTTGTGGTATTCTTCCTTCCTTGGTTGGCATACTTCTTTGGCTTCATGTCAGGATGTAAGACCCAACAACGATATTCATCATGGCCTACTTTATTGCAATGCTTGCAAGTAGGCTTCTCCTTTCTTGTTGTGGCTGTCTTTTTCTCTTTCTCTTTCCCTTTCCCTGAATCCTTTATTTTCAAAGTATCTGTAGAAACACTATCACCAACATTCCCTTTACTTAATTCAATGTGAATGGCTTGTACACATACTTCATCAAAGTTAGAAGGATTTAGCATAAGAATAGTGTGCTTGAGATAAGAATGTAAACCACCAATGTATTTTAGGAGTGTCTCTTGTGTATATAACAAAGTACCCAAATTTAACGCTTTCTTACAAAATATCTGAGTATATTCTTGTACACTTTGACCTTTAACTTGCCTTAAACTTTTCCAATTCATCATTTCCTGTTGCATGTATGCTAATGGATAGAATTGTTTATTCCAAGCAGTGATAAAGTCATTCCAAGAAGAGATTGTTTTACCATTTTTATTGAGATCATCCTTAGTTTTTCTTTCTCACCATATGAGAGTTGTGCCTCCCAATTTGAGACTTGCAAGTTGGATATTTTTTTCATCATCAACAATCTTTTGTATCCTGCAATAAACTTCTAATTGTCTCACCCAATTATCTAGCTTTTCTGCATCTAATTCACCATCATAAGTGGGTAACTGAAACTTTACATCTAAATTTAATAAAGGCATATCAGAAGAATGATGAGTTTTCTTATATTGCTTATCCTTGGAGGGATGTACACTTTCTTCACTTGTAGATGACGAGGATGAAGGAGAAGAAGGTTCCAAAGGTCCACCACCTCCAACTCCTCCTTCTGCTCTTACTGAAGATTCACCTTCTTCAACTTTTGGATTTCTTCGTAGTCCTCTTTCTTGATAAAGTTCCTCTATCATGGATTTCATTAACTGAAATGACTCAAAGAAATCGTCCTCAGATGCAAAAGGACCTATTTTTCTTGGTGAAGACATCTCTTATTTATGCGGTCTCCTTTGAATCTCTGTATTAAGAGCCTCAAGTTGGCCTTCTCCTCACTTGAGTTTTTCTTTGGTGAGCATCCAATGCTTGCAATTCCTGTCAAACCTTCAAAACCAAATGCTCTGATACCATAAAATTGATCCAAAAATGAAGGTATTACTGATAAATTACAAGTCAGTTTAATGTACTTTATGCATCGTATCGATAAGAATGTGAAATACATAAACTTATTATCTTGTTTGTGGAATATCAAATGTGACTTTTACTTGATGCTCATTAATGATTTAACGAAATTAGCCATCAATAATCATGTTGTAAATGAAGAGAAGAGAACAACAAAACATAAAGAGAAATAGAGATAAGAACTTGTTAACATAGTTCACCAATCATTGGCTACGTCTTTGGGCCCACTTCTAAGTGGAGGACCTCTTTATTGCTCTTTAAATGCTCAAAGTTCTCTTACATAGGATCTTTGTTGTTACATTGCATGCTTTAGATCTGTTGTGAAAGACCTCCTTTCTCAGATTCATACATGCCCCATCAAATTCCTCTTGAAAACATGGCAAAAATGCCCCTCAAAACATGAGAAAAGGCCAAAAATTACAAGTTGCTCCTTCAAATCCCTGCATCGAAAATTGTCCTCAAGCTTCAAAAAGCCTGTTTTTTATAGTTTTCGGACTCAAATGAGGAAGCCCAACTTCCCCTGAATATCCAGCCTCTTTCTGGGATCAAATCCCCCTCCAAATGGCCAAGATATCCTTAAAAAAACAATTATGGTCATTATATCAGGCAAAATCAATTAAAAATACATAGACAGGGTAAAAAAACCCATTTTTACATAAATTTGGGCTTAAGCCCCCAAAAGATGGCACGTGCCCCCTCAAATAGTGGTCATATGCACTATATTTGGCCAAGCACTATCTCAAAGGGATAAGCGTTGACCCCTTAAATCGCGCTATCTCCTGGTCTTTAGGCGCATGGCATGTGGCCTATGGGCTAATGGATAGACCACGTGCGAAAGTATAGGGATTAGCCCCGGATTATAAGCCATGCCCGAAATCAGAGAGCATACATGTAGAAGCGCCTGGTGGTTATGGGTGGTGCCCCTTTTCCACTGCTCTGTGGTCACATTACTGCACGCAACCATGGGTTGGGGCTTAGCCCTAGCCCCCCTTTCTGCTACCATATAAAATATTGCAAGTTAAATAAATTAAAAAGTGTTTAATATATCAAGTAGCATGTGGGGCGCGTTGGTGTTGGACCATTTCTCAAGGCGTTAGCTTGGCCATAGGTCGTGGGTTCAAACCCATGGACCTCCAAAAATTTTGAACTTGCCACTTTGACCATTGACTAGGTGCCACGTGGCTGCCCATGCCTGGGCCACATGGCACCACCACATTTGACCAAATATTCACCATGTGTCCACACTGCATTGGTCCAAGTCTGCCATATCTACCCAGTCACAGTTTGTCACTTGTCAACACCTACTTCTGCCATGTCAGCATCATTAAATAGCTTTGTTGATGTCATGCTGGCGTCAACATTGACTTTTTGCCAGTTGACCCTTTGAATTTTTTTAGTTGTTTGAGAATCTGATCAGAGTACGATAAATCTCGCATACGGAGCCCATTTTAGAAAGTAAATATATAGCCAGAATCAACGCAACGAGCCGATCACAATGGAGTTGGTTTCACTCAATTTCGAGAACTTTCGTTTTTGAGCATTTTTTAAGCCTGGGGAGCCTCGTGGATCAATTGAAAAGATGTTAGAGGATAACAAAAAGGTGTGGGACTCAAAACTCAAATTTTCTCTATGGGCTAACAAAGTGACGGTAATGAGGTCCTTGGGACTTTCCCCTTTCCAGTTGGTGTATGGAGTTGAGGCCATTTTTCCTTCTAAGCTTGCCTTACCTGTGGCAAAATTCTTCCAAGATTACCAAGGGGAGCCCGATCATATGATCAGAAGGATTCAACAGCTGGTTGAAGTGTAGTAGACTCGGGAGCAGCTTGTAGACAAAGCACATGATCATCAACTAAAGGTCAAGTAGGCGTTCGACAAGAAAGTGAACAAAGAGGATTTTCAACAGGGCAATCTGGTGCTCAAGTGGGATGCACCGAAGCAATATAAAGGCAAGCATGGTAAATTTGAAGCTTTATGGATTGGTCCTTTCAAAATCTCTGAGATATTCTCTAATAACACTTTCTATTTGTAGAATATGGAGAATGAAGAAGTTTTTAGTGGCCCTGTAAATGGGCATTTTTTGAAAAAGTACTTTGCTTGAGCCTTGAGTGGCTTTCCATGCCATTGTAAATATCATTTTTCTTTTATTTTTGTTTCATTAACTGACCCCATAGCCCTAGGATAAGGCACTAAATCTACTCATTCTTGGCAGCCTGCAGTGGGCATGCCATCCTCTATGGAGCCAATGTTATCACACTAAGTTGCCTTGGGTCTTTTGTTTGTTTTTATCCTTTTCTAAGACTTAGATTTTATTTTATTTTAACTTCACCCCTTTTAAATTTATGTTTGTTAGGACCCCTTAGATAAATAAAGTGTTGATTTGTAACTTATGTTTTGATCCTCAATTGATTTTTGGACTTAGAACCATTTTAGTTCATGACTCAAGATTTGGTCCCCTTCATGATTCGTCACTAGGATTGATCCTTCCCACGACTAGACCGATGTGACACACCATTTTTCTCATTCATGACCTCGTAGACATGCCTTGTTGTCTCTGCTTACCTATCCAATCATTTTTTAAATTGGAGTGATGCCCACTCATCAGGCGTTTCTGTCGCGACTTTCCCATTCATCATGTTTCCATCACGAGTTATTAATACCACAACTGATGTCATGTTCCTTGTTTTCAGTGCCAGGAGTTGGTTAAAATATACCTTCAAGATCTCGTAATTATGAGCCGTGATAATGGTTTGTGATTTTGAAAAACTCAAGAGTGTTGCGCTGCGCAAACTTACAGTTCTGACCAGGCAAAACCAGTGCAACCATATCTGATGCTAAGGTAGATTCAGAGACTGGAATGTTTGTAACTTCGTCCTGAAATCTTGTTGAAGCTTCAAACAAGTGTTTACTCCATAGGTATCCCGTGTTGCCTCCTCTACACATTAATTTTCACAGAGAATTAGTGCTCAAGGTTTGTATTATCGAGCTTTCACAGATGTGAGAGACTTTTCTTCGCGTCATATCCTTGTCTCCTCTCATTTCAAACCTATGAACTTCACTGCTCATGTCAAAGTCTGATACATCCACCCACCATAGCTATTGAGATTACAACATCTAGACAGTCTATCTTCTGCATACACATTGTGCTACCCAAAAACCCTGCTTAACCACACTGTGTATCCTCTGCTTCTTTTGACATTTGAATTGAGCGTTTCTTACCCAGCTTCAAAGGGCCAGTTACAGAGTACCCTCTCACTGTCTAAAATTTCAATACCTGCACAAATCTAAGGAAGGGATTTCCATAGCCAAGTCTTAGCTTACTAGCACCAGTCTGGTTTAAAGGAGCAACTTTGTTCATTTGAAGCTCAACTGTAGGTCCTCCTATTCATTACTACCCCATAAGCCACAAGAAGCTCTCATTCTAAGCTATGGATAATCCTCAGATGAAGAAGACACACAAAGGGGGCAAGGTGGTTAGAACTGAACCTGTGGATATGCATCTTTTTGACACATAGCCCATGGCAAGAGAAGTTTTTCAAAGACTGGGATGCCTCTCTCTCTGCTAGAATATGCAAAAGGGCCATCCTAAGGTGACAAGGCATTTTGCCTTACAGTTTGATGGTAGGAGAACCAAGATAGGGGATTTAGAATTTGAGGTGACTGAGGCCTCTATTTTAGCTGCAACAGGAATCCCTATCACAGGTGAAAAGTGGTTTAAAGCCATGGCTTTGAGTTCAGCCTATGCCAAATATTTCCTTAAGCCTGAACATCAAGCCGGTGATTTGTCTAAAGGTGTGCCAAGGAATCAATTGATTGAGCAATTTGATAGGATATTGAATATCATCAAAAGATACTTTACATGTGAAGGGAGGTTTAACATATTGTACCAGTACCATATAAGGATTCTGTTGCATTTTATTTTTATTTTTTTATTGTTTATTTATTTTTTTATTTTTTTACTGGGGGAATCGACAACTCGTGGTTCTTGTACTCGCGTGACATGGGGTCGATCCCCCTCGGCTACCACTATAACCTCAGGTGCAACAACATATCCCGCAAGAATGGTGCACGAGTAAATCCGGGTGAGAATCGAACATGAGACTTCATTTTACAAATTTCCTTCCATTTACACGGCACTTGCCAATCCGTCTACACCCGTGCAGGCGGATTCTGTTGCATTTTATTGGTAAAATTGAAATGAATATTCCCTACTATTTTTAAAGGAGCATAGGTAAGATGTAAGACATGATTCAATCCAATTCTAAGGATGTGGATACTATCATCTTCCACTATGGATTGATTAGGATGCTAGTCTCTGAGGAATTGGGTAAGAAAGAGATTTCATGGGAACATTTTGTTGTTGCTTATCACTTCAAGTTGGATATAGCATCTACTCCTCAATCATAGAATGCAAGTCCTTTATCACCCACTAGTGTTGTTAAAGTAGGGACCAACAGGAAAAGAAAGGGTAGAGATCATGTTCAAGTTTTAGAGGTCATCAAGCAGGTCAGAGGAACTGAGGAGGAAGTTTTTCATTCCCCACAGAGAGATTTTTCACCTTCTCCTCCACCAAGGTTAGAAGAGGTTCCTTCTTCTAGAAAAATTGCAGCCAAGAAAGGGAATAAGCTAGACTTCCCCTCTTCTCCTACAAAATCTAATACCAAGGGAAGAAGACCTTTCACAAGATCATCAGTTCCTAAAGAGGTTGTTGAGGAACAGTCCCTACCAGAAATCCTTGTACCAAAGAAGAAGGGTAAAGGCATTGGAAAGTCTGTGGAAAGGAAAGAAGAAACCCCTGTGCAAAAGAAGAAAGATAAAAGAAAAGGTATCAAGAATCCTGATGAGACAGACAAGGAAATTCCTATGCAGGTGGAAGAGGAGACCGAGAAAAATCCTGTTGAAACTGTACATGTCATTACTCCACCTGACAGCCAGACATTCAAAAGATTAATCACACAGCTTAGGGATGCTAGGAAAGAGGTGGCTCAGTTGAAAACAGAATCCATGTCTGACAGAGTGAAGATGAAAGAGTTCATGGATGGCTATAGCCATACCCTTGAATTGGAAAGGTTTGCAGCAAGAAAGGCTCAGCCCCTTCATAGTCAAGTCCAAAACCTTTATAGGCAGAACATAGGCTTTCAGTCTCAGCACAGGAAGCTCAAGGCAGAGTTGCAACATTTTCAAGATGAAGTAGCTCAAATAAACTTGCAGGTATTGGTTGAAGTTTCTATTGAGAAAGAGACACCAACAGTCAAGGAAATCATAACTCCACTGAAGAAGCCTGCCATTGCTAAAACGAAGAAGTCTATTGTGTCAAATGAAGATCCTCCTTCTGCAAGAAAGAGTGTGAAGTTAAGTGTCAAGGTAACAAAATAGATGGTAAAAGGTGAGCCCCATTTTTTAGGATGGTTCCTTTTTGTGAGGGTAAACTGTTATTGAAATATTACCTCTGCTACATATACAGGCTTCTAAGTTTTTGATTCAAAATTTTGGGCTTTTTTTAAAGAGCTAACTCCTTCAGCAGTAAGAATTCAGACATTTTGTAGCGCTATGGCGCTACGGAATGGTCTATTTTGGTTTTTTACTGGTGTGCTACCTACAGTGTTGCCAAACCACCTAAGATAATGGGGTTGATACTATGTAAAGTTATTACTTGCTATGCACATGTTCAAGATGGAGGTGTTGTGTTTTGACGACGCTACCTACATTTGCACAGAGACTCATAGTGGAGCTATTGAAATTTGCTACATAATATCTCGCATAGACGAAATTTGCACACAGACGCACCATAGTGGCGCTACCTAAATTTGCTACCTAATATCTCGCAGAGGCCAAAGTTTGCATAGGGGATAAGAAGGTTTGGCGCTACCTTTTCTACTTGTCCAGTTTTGAAGTGCGCTACTCAAAGCGCTACCCAAAGAAGCTACCAACAGACACCGGGGATCCAGGAGGGTCAAGCTAACAACTTTTTGGATAGTTGATGATGGAAAAGATTGCAGAAATAGTAGTTGGCATCATGATGACAACCACATTCTCCTGAAGGACACATGGCAAACAAGGAGTGGCACAACAAAGGGGAATCAAGTCAGTTTGAAGATAGGTTGGATTAGTCACCAACATTTTCCTATTTTATAGCATAGGTTGTTCATCAAGTTGTTAGATGAAATAAATTATTAGAGATCTTCAAGGGAAGGAGGCCAGCTCATACCTTCAGTTGTTGCCTCCCTTTTGTTATAAATAGATAGATGAAATGATTTAGTAGGTTCAGATGGTTGAGCAAGGCTCCCTAATACTGTAATATTTTAATGAAGTTACTGTGAACTGGTTATGTATTGGATTTAAGACATTTTGGTTAATAGAAATCAGCTTCTCTTTCAGCTTATTTGCTTCTAATGCTAAATGTTCATGCTTTGAATGATTCACATGAATGGTTGTGGTGATATTATGATGGATGTTTGATCATATATTATCATAATGTTTATTTAGCTTCCTTAGTTTCTAAACTCAAGAATATCTTGTGTTAAGAATCTTTCTTCCTTAGGCTTTTTGTAGACCTGATGTTTACAAAAACCCCTACATTCCTCTCATTGAATTCTTCCCTCTATTCATACTCACTCCCAATTACTTATTGAAGTTAGCCAAGACCTTGATTGCTGGTGCATGCTAGCCCTGTTTTCTAAGTTGGAACATTATCATTTTGAGTCTTTTCCATTTGACCTTTTAAGACACTCTTACATTCACATATAACCTGATGGGTACTGGGCTTGCCTTCCATGCAATCTGAAGGTGACTCCTAGTGCTAACACATACATTGGAGTGTTTCACATGAATCTTCAAAAAAATTACCCAAATATATTTTTATATTAAATTTTAATAATGGCACGTGGGTGGGGGAGTTGTTTCCATAATTGAGTTTTATTTTCATGTGCATCGGAGAAATTTCCTCATAATAGATTATCCCATCGAAGAGTGAAGTCAACTATTTAACTTACCACCCCGACCGATCAAAATCTAGGAGCCATCAGAGCGTGAGCTAACCCATCCGAGAGGTTTTATTAGAGTGAGTTGTGGGAAGTTTAGAGTTGACCTCCGACCATCAGACCCTCGATGGTACCCATCATTGGATTATATTTTCCTTTTTATTTTTAAATGTTTGTACATTAGGTTATATTTGAGGTTGGGGGGGTATTTTGATTTTTATGATTTCACGTGGGGGGGTATTTATCAATTTTATTTATTTTTATAAATTTTATTTTTCACTTAGGTTATATTTCATTTTGGGGGTTATTTCCTTAATTATTTTTTTATGGGGGTTATTTTCATAACTAATTTTGGCTTTCACGTGGGTTATAGTATAATGTTTCAATTTATTGTTTTGGTTTTTTATTTTTTATTTTATTATTTCCTAGTTTTATGGGAATTGGGGGAATATATTAATATTTTATTAGTGTTAATTTTAGTAATTTATGTTTCACGTTAGTAGGGGATAATTAGATTATATTTAATTTCCTTACTAATTTGTATTTCCACATAACTTTAGGGATAATTGTGTTAATGAGATTTTTTAACGTAGGTTAATTTTATTTTATTTTTATTATTATTTTCCTAATTTTTAGGAGGTAAATTAGCTAAACTTTTATTACAAGTCACAGGTCCAATGTCTGCCCAAGTTCATTTTTAAATTAGTTATAGGGGGGTAAATCCATTTAAATCACTAAGTGTTGAACTCTTTTATGCATGTGGGATTTTTATTTGCAGGTTAAGTATCAACGGTTATGATTCACCCACATGCATAATCGATGACTGTTGAGTGACATTTTTCAAACATGCATAACTTGGGTTGCAGGTGTCAGAATCTAGCCCATGGTACCTCATTGGAAAGGTATCAGACAAAGGAATATAGTGACCAAGGTATTTGGGCCAGAAAATTGATAGGGGATGTCGTAAAATGTAGAAAATAGAAGACCATGGATTTGGGGGTAGAAATGATTGTATAGTCTTCAAGAAGCCATATCTGGGGCTATGGGCAATGAAATTAGGCCCGAGATAGCTCATAGGAAATATGGAAGACGGAAGAAAAATATGGGATAACATTTGTTATCATATTGAGAGAAGAAATGGCCTGAAAATGCAAAACATAAAAGAAACCTGAATTTGGTTGAAGAATGAGCTATGTTATGTTCCAACAATCATATCTCAAGCTACATGCATTGAAATCAAGCCTAGAATAGCTTGATGGAAAGATGAGACAGAGGGGAGAATATCAAAAGATAATAATCAGTAGGAAAACACTAGAAATACCTAGGATAGCTTAAGGAACAGAAGACAATGTTGATAGGAAGAGATATTAATATTTGGAAATGAATCTCATTTATGAATTGCCCAAGCAAGAAAATAACCACCCAGGAGACTCCCCATATTCCATTTTTAATTATCACAAATTTATTTTCAAAAATGTAAAATAAATTAGGAGAAAATGAAACGAAGAGCCACGAGAGTTAAAGAGTCTCTCTTGTTTTATAAAATAGAGCTCACTCAATGTAAGGGCTGACTTTTTCCCTTTGTTAGTGATAGACAATATTATTACTTCTAAATCAATAAAGAGAAAGAGCCATTCCAAAAATCTGTGATTTTGGTAGATGTACATGAAAATATTCATTGTGAATTTGTCTTCTACCTAAGTAGCATAGAATTATGTTGTACAAATTATTTCTTCACTTTGTTATATATGCTCATGTTGTCATATGTTTCCTTATGAGTACAAAAATAATGTAATGAATTCATTTTACAACTAATTGTATATGTATATGTAGCTTTGTCATTATCATTTTTCTATGTGTTGGGAAATTTTTATATCATTGATATTTTATGCATGATCACTATGTCAAATGTTTTTGAAGCGTTTTGTCATCATGCAAGTGGGATATTTTAAATTAAGATACTATTCAGTCCCTCTTGTGGCGAAAATGAGCACTCATATTTGTTCCATATTCATATTTACATGGTACTAACTTGGAAGATTTTTCTTGATTGAGATTCTTTTAGAGTGTTGATCTTGTTATTCCATACACAATGGATTGATATTTTGAGTGATTATTTATGCCCATCTGAATTGCAAGCCACTCCAATTCCTTGTAATTTCCTTCAATTATTATTTTTGGGTTTGGAGTTGTCAAATGGTTGCTTACACATTGACTATTTTTCTTTGGTTACTTTCAACCAACATAATTTTTTGTATAAACTTTTCTTAGCATAGTGATCTTAGCTGATTTTTATTTCTCCTGGATTATTTTATTTCAGTACTTTTAGTTTCAATTTATGGGCATGGGCTGAACAAATCTTATGCTTTGTTCAAATAGTTTTTCAATGAGGATTTTTTCTTTTATATTGCAACTTTCTTCACCCAAGTTTCCTCTAATACACAACAACATGAAATGTTCTTTTACGCTATCCGAAAACATGTTTTGACATTCTAGAAAACATGGCTATTTAAATCTTTTTATTAATATATTTTTCAGAAAATTACCTGGGAACCGATCTTTTTATTCCCCAACTCATTGGTAGACTAAAGACTCAATCCTAGCACTATCAATCGTGAGAATTTTAGACCTAATAATTTCTTGCAAAGTATCTTTCATCCTTTGGATTTTCTAATCTTGAGTCACTCAGTCTGGTCGCATTCATGGATGATCTGATTTTTATCATGGCTTAATAATGTCTCACTTACATCATCATGTTGGAATCATCCAAATCCTTGGAGTTGTAAATAACTTGATGAAAAATCTCCATGCAACTTCTAAGATTCTAAATTTCAAGTTGTCAACATTTGTTTTGATCTTGGTCATGATAATAAGCTTCAAGATATGAATTTATTGTGGGTTGTAACTGATCAATCTATTGGGCCCCACACTCTTCATCATTCCTTGAACCAAAACTCAATTGAATCATAACCTGGGAAGATAAGCATGTTTGGTCTTGTTGTAATATCTTTTATTGGATCTCTCTTACTCATGAGATTGTTGATTTTGTTTTTCAGATTATATGTCTCATTCTTTGAATGAAAAACCTATCTAGTAAAGAGACAAGCTACACACTCTTCTTATCCATTTCATTTTCTCTACATTCTATGTGACATGTAATCTCAAGGAAGTGAAATTCATAACTTGTCTATTTGGGACACTCTTGGGAACCTGAGGATATCAATTTCATGGGATTTCCCATCATGAAAAATTTAGTTTATCATCGATTAGAAATCAGATCTTACTCACTTCATTCATTTATGATTTCTAATTCTATATTTCATTTATAATGGGGAATTCAATCATCTTGTGACCTGAGATCATTTGCACCTTTCCAAAGTATCTTAATTGCTCCCTTTTCATAATGATTTCCTCTTGCCCCTCACAAAGGTGAATATGATCATGCTAATGTTTCACATCATCGTTTTTAATAATTAGAGGAAACACATGCATTAGGATGATGATTTTGAATCAAAATTTATTTATCTTACAAGCATGACTAAGGTTGGTAATGGACACGTATCTTTAGGAAATCGATGGAATTGAAGTTTTATGGTTCTATATTTGCAGGAACAAGACAATCCAAATCTCACAACAATCAATGACAATAAACTCTCATGTTGAAGAGAACATTGTAGGAAATCACGTAGTGCTCATATCTCAAGAAGAAGGTTATGATATTGGACCAAATGGATAGTAGATGAATACTTGATGACCACATTAGCCTTTGCATAATTTTTATGGCAAGCCCATATAGTTTAATTCTTACATTAGCTTAGCTTGCTTTGATTAGGATTAGTTTAATTTATGTCTTTAATTTTCTCTTTATTCTAATTTTATTTTAATAAGTTAGTCATTTAGAGAAATATATTTACCCAAATTGTCTAATAGTTGAACACACTTTTCTCTTTTGTTATGCAGGTTGGGAAATGGCTTGTGCAACCAACAAATTAGAATGTTTCTCTCGTAATGAAAGCAACCTAGGGAAGTGTTAATCTAAACATTCCTACTCAAATTCCTTTGCAACATTTTTATTGATAAACCAAGATTTCCAGCAACTCAACAACTAATTAGAAATTGAGTCTCATTCATATATTCACATATTGGTTTTTTATCTAGTTGATTTTTGGAGTCATTTTAATGATTATTTCGATAACCTCCATAAGTTATAAATGAGATTTCCCCTCTTTGCCTTATCAAATTGAATTATTTGAATATTTTTGGTTAATGATTATCTTTTATAGCAAAAAGAAATTGACACTTTGGTGAGAAATACGAAATTTATTTTCTGTTGAAAAATCAATTATTTTCAAATATGAAAAAGACTTGTTCATGTCAAGAAATATTGAGTGCTTAATGGTTTGTGAAATATTTCATGTGATAGAATTTTTGAAAATATGTTTTGAATAAATCCATCCATTAACCCATTTTGCTAGATTCCTAGAAGCTTGTTTTGTTGTACTAAGTAAAAATCAAATTGTATGTGACAATTGGAATGGAGGATTGTGTTGCAAATCTTTTCCACTAGATTGGCAATTCTCATACTTACTTATTCTTCATTTCAGATCAAAAACTTTGGGAATCTTTCTATCGGACTTGATATTGAATGCTTAACATTTCTTGATTGGTTATTTCCCTTGTCTTACTTTCCAAGCTTTCACTTAAAACACTTTTGTTGGTGTTGCCTCAGATTTAAGATTCATTACTTGTTGTTGGGTTCTCTTATTATGTTTCATACAATTTTCATTATTTCTTGATGACTAACATTCTAGCTTTAGGTTCCTTTTAGTTTAATTATTTTTTCATGAATTCGACTCAATTTTAGTGCTTTCCTTCTGCTTGTATAGATTGATTCTGTCTTTTAAGATGAATGATGGTATTTTCCCTGAGCCAATTTGACTCTTTAGTCTGCCTTGATGATTACCCTTTAAATTTGAGTGATGGGTTAGTCTAATTCTTGTCACATACTAAAGAATTTTTTTACAAGTCATATGATGCATGGGTTGTTGTATCTGAATGAAAAATCATGAAATTCTTGGTTGTAGGTATGGACTAATATTTGTGGTGAAACACATGTGCCTATTGAGAATACCACGATAATCCATAAGTATAGGAAAGTGTCTATCTACCCTTTTCTTTGAGCTCTATCCACTTTACATTAATAAAATGGCCAATACTATGATGGTTTTTGGATATACCTTTGGATTAAACTAAATTACATAACATCTACTCAGCAAATCAAAGCAACTCTCGTACCACCCCACTTCTTTCACACCTTATGTGCATGTGCATGTCTATATATAAAATTTAAAAGGGAGAGCATATTATGAAACAAAAAACAATTTGAAAGCAGTATTAATAGTGTGGGAAGTACAAGTAAACCCGTCGGGTATATGGACGCATGTTGGTAGTGGGACTATGCTTATATGGTACCGAGGAAACTTCATCGGGGCTATGGATGTTTTCTAGTAGCAAAGAAATATTGGGAAAAGAGAGATGAGGAACACACTTATGTAGATGTTTTCTTGTTTATAAAAGTGAAAACCCATGGTTGAACCATAACTAATATGAAGTGTGTAGCCAGTGAAATAATTTACCTCATTATTTGGCTCTTTGAAAAGGGTGTGTTAGATTACAAGTACTAGAAATATTGGATTATATCTTATAGAAATTTGGCATCACTGTGGTACCCATGATTATTGGAAAATTGTTTGTAGTTTGTTGAGCTTATATTTAAAATTTAGATTTGAAGTAAATTCCCTAGACTTCTATTGACAAAGATAACTAGTTCTTTCAGTGTGTCACCATTTGTTGAGGCCACAACAACCCCCTTTACTTTATCTTTTACAAGTGAAAGGAAAGTGGGGAGCTACTAAAATTTCCATCCCTAATGCCTAATCCTCTAATGCTTGAGCCTAATGTTATTCTTTATTTATCTTGAGGGAGTTTGGGGGTTTGAACTTGATTGATGATTGTCTCTAATTGAGGTTGATTATCCCTTTTGGTCTTATGATTCCAAATGTCTCCATGATGCTTCTTAAGCTATGATGTTTCATTGACATTTGCATGATGATTAACACGTTATCTTCATGCCTTTTTCATATTCCGAAGTGTTGTGATCCTATGAGGTTGAAAAGTTTATGGTTCTATTGTTGGTTGTCTTAAATGAGTTTTATGTTGATTATTTAGTATTGACTAATTCAAATTCTGCATCCTCTTGTTGACATGGTATGCTTAATGTATTCAAATTTTGATATTTCTCATGTGGATATTAATCTTTTGTTTCAAACTCTAAGTCTGAATCACAAAATCACTAATCCTTCTTTCAATTTGAGAATTGGAACATGCAGTATCACGACATATATCTATAGCCACCCATGAAAGAACCTAACACTCATTTATAATTTTTCTTAAAGGTGGGAAATATAATATTTATGACGTATTGGCAAGTCTACTTTTAAGCGCATGACTGATCTCATTTTGTTGTGTTGTAGGAGTAGGTTTGAAGAGCCACATCATTCGCGTGAATGATCCAGCCTTGAGATGCACGTGGGGGAATCTGTTGATCCTTATCCACAAAATTGACCTTGATTCTTTCCAGGCTTCCCCTTATCGGGAAGTGGATTACCTTGGCTTGCAGTTCTCTTGAGGTTCAAATCCCTCGATGTCGTCAGACCCACCTTTCCCGCAAGACTATGCTTGAACCTCTTCAAATTGATTTATATTGGGTCCTTTTTTGGTCTTACCTCTTGCCAAAACCCAGGAAAAAAGACCATTCATCTTCTTGGTTGTAATTCCTTGTCATGATGTTGCCTGATGCATGTTCGTTATCTATCGCATTTGTATCATGCATAGTGGTCTGGCATAAAGACCTTTTCCTTGACCTGGTTGTATTCCTTCTCCTCGTGATCTTATCAGGTCCACCCTTTGAGATGTGCATTTTGATTAGATTGACCTATGCAGTACGTTTGGTTGGTGTCAATATCATTTTTCCATTCGTCGCTACTTGTGACATTGATTCGTCACATGAAGTGTCGTATTATTCCCCTTCATCAATTTCCCTTCATCGCAGATAAATCATAGTTTTATTCGTCTCCATATGACCTAGCTTATTTCCATGATGCTTGGTTTCTTAAATCCTACCTTATATTCCTTATTCATAATTTCATCCCCTAGGTGCAGAACCCTGACCGATGGAACCATGACAGACATGAAGCCTTGACTTGTGTAATTTGGCCTAATTTCCTAATTTATAATTTTATTTATTTATTTGTTTTCATACATATTTTTGTATATATTTTTATTAATTTTATTTTATTTTTATTTGTTTATTTTATTAATTTTAATTTTATTTATCTTTGTAATTATTTTTGCTCATTTTTCCCATCGTTTTACAAAACCACATGGTATTGTCCATGGTTTTTTCCCCATGGTTTTCCCCTAGAATTAATTTAGGTATTTACTTTTACTAAAGGTAAAACTAATTCACATTTGTTAGGATAAGCATTGGGGAGGAATTCATAATTCCACGAGATGATTATTGCATTAACATGAACCTCAATAAATACACAAATATGCAACAATTGGTATTCTCCAACATATGATTTTTCCTATCACCTTGGATGCTTCATATGCACATTATTGTTACAAGTAACACAACCACAAAGGATTATGTGTCCAACATTCCCCTCCTTAATCCGAAGGGGTGTGTGTGAGTCCAAGCATCATTATGAATTTCTCAATTTTTTCTCTTCCAAGAACTTTGGTGGAGATGTTTGCAATTTGCTCATTTGTGGAACAATGTCTTAAGTTAATAGTCTTAGCCTCTACGGGATATAAAATCATGTGATACTTTGTATTGATGTGCTTGGTTCAATCATGGAATCTGGGATTCTTGGCCAACTTGATTTTAGAAGTATTGTCAACTAGAAGAGGAGTAGAATTTACTTGTTTCTCTTGCAAATATTCAAGTATTTTCTTGAGCCACACAATTTCCTTTGTCGCTTCTGCAGTTGCCTCATATTCTATCTCTATTGTGGAATCTACTAGAACTGATTGTTTGCATGATCTCCATGAAATATTTGTTTCTCCAAGACTCATGAGATTGTCAGAAGTTGACACTCCATTTTCCTTATCCTCATCAAATTCTGAATCGTAATATTCAATCAGGTTGAAGTCATCCACCTTAGAGTATCTGAGTCCAAAATATTGAGTTCCTTTCAACTATTTCAGAACTCTTTTTGCAGCAAACCAATGCCCTTCGCAAGGATTTTGCATGAACCTTGAAATAATCCCAACAACAAATGAAATGTTTGGTCTAGTGGTAGTAATATAGATAAGACTTCCGAGAAACTGTCTATACTTGGTTTCATCCTCAAATTCATTCTCTTCTTTTGATGTGAGTTTCAAATTTTGGTCCATTGGAGTAAAAATAGGATTTCACTCATCCATGCCAAACTTGTTCAACAGTTCTCCAATGTATTTCTTTTAGGAGATGAATATGTACTTTGGATTTTGTATCACTTCAATTCCCAAATAATAATGAAGATGTCCCAATTCTATCATCTTGAAGACTTTCTTCAACTCTTTTTTTATGGATGCAATGTATTTCTCATTGTTCCTTGTTATGAATAGATCATATACATACACTACAAGATACACAACAATTTTTCCAACTTTCTTGACAAACAAAGTTCCATCATCAAGATTGAAATGCTTGAAATTGAATTTCAGAAGACGCTCGGTTAACTTTTCATACCATACTTGTGGTGCTTGTTTCAATCCATACAAGGATTTGATGAGTTTTCATGCCTTATGTTTTTGTCCCTTCACAACAAATCCTTTTGGTTGAGACATGAACATATTTTATTTCAAGTCTCCATTCAAAAAGTCAATATTCACATCCATTTGATGAATTTTCCATCCATTTTGTGCTACCATGGAAATTAGAGTGCGGATGGTAGCCCATTTTGTTGTGGGGGAAAAAGTATCATCATAATAAACACTTTATTTCTATGAAAATCCTTTTTCCATGAGCCTTTCTTTGTGCTTGTCAAGTGAGCCATCTAATATGTACTTGTTCTTGAATACCCACTTGCTTCCAATTAGTTTTGTTCCATATGGAGGACCCACCAACTTCCATGTCCCATTATTGATGAGAGCATCATATTCTTTCTGCATGGATTATTTCCATTCATTATGAGAAACATCTTCTTTAAAGTATGTTGGTTCAAGGTTAGTAGAAAAATTAAACTCACAATCATATGAAACATCCTTATCATCTACATCACCTAAGTTTGAATTATATACATTACCTCCATCTTGTTTTGAGGACACTTTGGTTCCTATCTTTCCAACCTCATTGGGATGAACACTTTCAAGTGTTTCAGTGAGCCATTTTGGTGGTACTTTATGAGATGGTCCAAATTTCTTGACTGGTTGAGATGGTTCTGAGTTCTCATCAAGCCTCATGTTTTCAATCTTCTTGATCACATCATCCAAATGAACTTCAGGTTCTAATGAAGTGGTAGGAACTTATTCATGAGTGGAATATGGTGCTTCATAAGGAGATTCCATAGATTGAACCAGGATATGGATCCCCCCTTCAAGATGTGGAATCTTATCATCAAATTCATGAAATGTCTTTACACAAGTGAATTTGTCAAGATGACCAAGCTCCGTCTCAACAATTTCATATTTATTGGTGGATTCAAGAAAGATCACATCTTTTGAAATGGTGAACTTCTTATTTATCTCATCGTAAAGACGATACCCCTTGGTGGTATTTGAGTACCCCAAGAAGATGCACTTTAGACTCCTTACATCAAGCTTGATTCTTTGCTCCTTAGGAATCAAGACATAACAGGCGGAACAAAATACCCTTAGATACCTCACTGAAGAAATGTGTCCATACCACATTTCATATCGATTCTTGTTTTTGATAACACGATATGGACACCTGTTTTTGACATAAACTGTACATAGAATTGCATCATCCCAAATCATCAATTTAACATTCTTGAAAAACATCATGGAACAAACCATATTTAGGAATGTCTTGTTCATTCATTCAACTGCACAGTTTTTTTTAGGATTCTGTGGAACTGTTGTTTGATGTTTGATCCCATTTTGGCGAAGGTAAATTTCAAATTCATTAGATGTATATTCTCTTCCACTACCAGTGCAAAGAGATCCAATACGAGACTAAGCTTCATTTTGAATCCATACATGAAATTTTTTAAATGTTTCAAAAGATTGTGATTTATCTTTCAACAAGTACACCCAACACATCCTAGTGTAATCATCAATAAATGAAATTATATATTTCTTTCCATGTGCAAAAGGAGAAAGCATAGGGTTGTAGAAATAAGAAGGAATCAGTTCAAGTTTTCTACATGCTCTAGAAGTAGAATCACAGAAAGGTTGTTTTCTATGCTTTCCAAGGATACACACATCACATTGTTTCAGTTTTCTAGGAATGGTAGACAGACCAAAAACACCATTCTTTCTCAATAAACAAAGACGGTCATAATTGATATGACAAAATATAGTATTCCACAAAAAACTAGATGACATTATACCTTCACCTTGCTCAGATAGGTATGCATCATTGTTTATATGGGTAGATTTCTTATTCAGCTTCAATGGTCTTTCATCTTCCATTTTGGTCATAACAAGCATGTTATCAGAATCCTTTTGTATTTCAACTTTACCACCTATCATATGAATAGAGTGGCCTTGTTGTATGATGTTCACAAGGGACATCAAGCTCCTTTTCAACTTAGGAAGACAAAGTACATTGTGCAGAAGAAAATCCGGGAATCCAAGTAGCTTGAGTCTATTGGTGCCCATTCTCAAGGGTTTGAGGCTGGACTTGTCAACCATGAATCCATGACATTTGAAAAGCTGGTGAAGAAAGTGATAATATGTGGTTAGTCAACTTCTCAACCATTGGAGTCTCCCCTTGACATTTTTCACCTTCATTATTCTCATATAGTCCTGAGGTGAATTCGATGGGAGAAAACAAGGGTATATTAGGGTTTGCATTTGGTGCAGCATATAGACTAGAGTTGAGTCATTTCTTGTCATGCAAAGATGGAAACATGTGAAGAAATCCAACCAAACTAACAAAGGGAATGTTTCGTGAGAGTCGTGAGGAATGAGTGAGGTTTATTTTTAGGGTTTTGTATGGTGAGTAAAATGATGTTGGATCAACCATCAACACCAATGTGTTACCATTCAAACCATAATTGTTGTGAAACCCTAGAATCTAGTTTAACTCATACTATAGGATGGAGTGATACTAGTCAATGGAATGATACAGAACTATTGCAGTATGTGCAATCCTAAATCTGGCAGCAATAAAATAGAATGAATTATTTTGTAACAATAACATACATAGAATAAACTAGACAGAGAATAAATCAAGACGTAGAGGGCAGAGAGAAGAGACCATTGAATCAGTCAGGCATACAAGAGGCATTTTTTGCACCCTAGGCAAAAGGAAACGTCGGGAGAAACCATGGAGTTAGGTATGATACCAATGTCAGGCCAAGCATTGGGTAGGATCATAACTCCACGTGATTATTATTACATTAATATGAAGCTCAATAAATACACAAATATGCAATCGTTGGTCTTTTCCAACGTATAACTCTTCCTATCACTTATGTTGTTTCATATGTATATTATTGTTACAAGTAATGAAACCATAAAGGATTATGTGTCCAACAACATTAGATATTTATTTTACATGGGGTAAATACAATTTTACGTGGATAAATCATTTATTTTAAATAAACAAACCACGTGTTACCTAGTGTGTTTTGACCAAGACATATGGTGTAACATGTACATCCTTTTTTCTCATATATAAACGTAAAACTCAAAATAAAAACAAATCGAATTTTCATATATATATATATATATATATATATATATATCATTTTAATTTTAATTTCATTTTTCCTTTTTTCCCTCCTAAACCCTAACTTGCACATACACATTCTATTTTTCCTCTTCTGATTTAGTTTAAATTTAACCTTTTTTATTTTTTATTTTTTATTTTTCTCATGCACCAAAATCTAACGTAACATCCTAGGTCCATCCCCATTGGCCCTCATAGATGCTTCATGATAATTCCCATAAAAATTTAACATTTAAGACACATCCATATTTTTTGGGAATCCTTCCTATTTTCATGGAACCCCTACATCCTCTCCCGAATACTATGGAAAGACATTGCATATTATGTTATAAAAATACTAAGACTATCATAGAACTCATATGCATGGAGTTTATTTATGAATTCCCAAGTGTAATAATCCATAAGGCTTATCGGATTTTACCCATGTATTTCATTGAGACTAACCAAACATATTTACTAAACTTTACCTACCTAGAAGTCTTCGGACCCAGAGGACTTCTACGAATGCACATGCCATCATAAAAATTTATGCCATTGGAGCCTAATGTTATTTCCTTAACTAATTTTGTCTTTCACATGGGTTAAAGGATAGTGTTTCATTTTATTATTTTGGTTTTTTAATTTTTAGTTTATTATTTCCTAGTTTTACAGGAATTGGGGGAATATTTTAATATTTTATTAGTGTTAATTTTAGTAATGTATTTTTCACGTTAGTAGGGGGTATTGTGTATCTGTAACATGCATGTATCAACACTCAAATAGTTCTGATCTTCGGTATTCGGGTTATCATCCCACGAAATATTGGTCCACCAAGTATCGGTACCCATCGAGTCTCCTGTATATCAAATATTAGGTATCGACTTCCCGCACTAGACACTACTCTAATGTTTTTGATATCGAGTATCATGGGTACTGACCAACCAAGATATCGGGCACCGAATCCCAACACTTGACACTACTTAAGATATTTTTGATATTTGGTATCCGGGGTATCGGTCCACTAGGGTATTGGCTCACCCTGGTTGTTGGGATATCAACATTAAAACGAGCTTGGAAAACTTTTGGTAGTCTAGTGTCCGGTGTGGTCCCACTGGGATATCGACTCTCCCACACACGACACCACTTAGATCTTCCAATGTCCAATATCCAAGGGACCGACCCACCAATCTATCGGGTATTGACTCTCCCGCACACGAAACCACTTTAGATATTATGATATTCGGTGTCCAAGGCATTGGCCCACCGGGATATTGGGACCCTCGGCCTAAATTTTATATTATGCGTGGCTCTGCAGGTTTCATGAATCGTTCGTTATTCACGCAAAAATAACAAGGAGGTGATTCTTGTTTATAAACCTCTCTATCGAGCGTTTCCCCATGCATGTGGGATAAAGGAGAGAATTCCCATCACAGGTCAACGATGGAGATACACATGAGGATGAGATCAACGGTCGTTGTGCATTGGTGTTATTGTGGGAATAATTATCGACTCTGATGCTCAGATCATGCAAATGATGGCCCATTGGAAATCCAAGGCCATGGGAAATCACCCAAACATGGTTTCCATGATGATCTGGACATTGTTAAACCACAATCTTCTCACCCCAACAACTCCCATAGAAATTAATTAACTTCACTTCAAAAACTCATGCAAACACTTATGTCTGTCCATGTAGTAGGCCCTTGAAGGCCCAATGTTGTAACCTACAACTCCAATACCACTCTGTAATGCACCCAGATCAACAACCCAAATTTTTTTTTATCTATGCTTTGATCTGAGTTCATACCCACTGCCCATGTACTTTTAAATTCGCCCTCTTGGAATGATTTTGAATTTTTTATACCAATTAATTAATAATGAAGCATAGAAGGAAAACAATATCAATGCATGAATTAATCAAGATTCATGCTACACTACAAAAAAATGGACAATATGTCATGCATAGTAATAACCAACAAGCAGGCACATTATCAATACATATTTCAGAGTTAATAATTAATACACAACATAAATAAATGTATAAGCAGAGATAATCATGACAGAGAGAACTTATCTTTATCATAACCAATCACCAACTAGTTGCAGACCAAGGATGTTCCAGCCAACCTTAGACATTGTTATTCCAAGTCTCGGTTAAGTTTTTACTATTGTTATTAGATTATTTCCAAATTACATGAGCATTCAATGAATTTCCAAAACAATAACATAAGGAGGATCACTGAAATAAACACAATCACAAGGTACACAACATTTTATCATGGGAAACCCTCATGGGGGAGAAAACCCAGCAAAAACTTCCTCAATAATAGATTGCCAATACAATGCCAAGACTAAGACCAAAACACCAAGAATAAACCAAGACTAATCATGTGTCTCTCTTCTCATACCTCCTGTGACTGCAAATTCCTTTAATATATGCACACTAGATGAGTGAGTGTGAGAGTGTGTAAGTGAGGCACCATCCTCACATATAAATACTAGTTGAGGAGGCACTAGGGTTATGTCTCTTCACTTGGTGGGGCCGACTTCTTCTAGAAGTGGTTAAAACCACTTTAAAAACACTAGGGGCC
>SNQJ01S0009809.1:280503-305658 GCA_010110895.2 Picea sitchensis
GGGGGGGGGTGCCTCTTCCACTAGTAGATGTGGGTAAATGGGACCCCACTGCATTTCATTGTTGATAGTGGGAATCATACAAACTTTATATCAACCAAGGTTGTCAAGATATTGGAGATGCCAACGATGCCACACCCCCAACCATAAACCATCGTATGGTTGAGCCAGGGACGAGACATCTATGTCAATCAACAATGATGCGTGTCCTATGGCATCAATCCCTTTGTAATGTACCCCAAATTTCCCCAATTGTTTTTTTTTGTTAGGGGGCATTAAAGTCCCTTTAATATCTAACATTGTTTTGCGACACATAGATAATCAATTATATATATCTTATTCCTTTAATATATTCATAGCATTTTTACTTCTTTGTCATTATCCCTCTTAAAGGCCGAAGGATATTTAAACTCCACATGTTTCTTACTGTTATATTTCATTATAACGTCGTTATTGGATTATGAATCACACACTTATTTGTATTGAAGAGTTGGTGACCATGACCGTCATAGCCCATATAAAAATCCACTAAGTATATGTCAAGACATGCTATCCACATTAGATCGTGTAATAAACTATCATTAATCATATATTGTCCACTTCTATATAATCTCCTATCTCCGATAAACAATATAGACTATAGAATATAGACTATCATATAGACTATCCATAACATTATATTGTTTATCATATAGACTATCATATAGATACCATAACAATATATCATTTATCATATAGACTATCCATAACAATATATTGTTTATAATAGTGCAATGAAAATGTACCTATACATAACATCGATAACCCTACTCGATTATTAACCTAGTTTTATCGTTCTAGGGTTATCTCTCAGATTAACATAACCCAACATTTAAGTGGTTCGAAAACCAATTTATGGTGGAAGACAGGTCAGGTTTGGCCTACTCCATGCTATCTTGTATACATTTACTTATGGCTTGGTCCATTAATGGTGAAGCCTGTCCAATACCTTCTAGAACTGACACTTAGGCGAAAAATCCCAACCCAGGCTCGCCACCTCCCTCGACTTCACATGGTAGTGGTATGGGGTGTACCAGATGCTATTACTCCTCTAGCGAGGACCTCGAGGTAACACTTATTCTTCATTATTTTCCCTTTAGTCTGTAAAATTTTTTTCCCTTGCGTTGTATACGATCGGTGATTTGATAATGCTTGGCTCTGGTGAGCGATGGCCTCTTCACTGTATACGACTGGTGATTTGGTAAGATTGGCTCTGGTGAGCGATGGCCTCTGTGCTGTATACGACTGGTTATTTGGTAAGGCTCAACTCTCATGAGATATGACCTCTGCGCTTTATATGATTGATGATTTGGTAAGGCTCGGCTCTGGTGAGCGTTGGAAGGAGGCATGCACATCTAGGGTTCTCTATGCGTGGAAGTGAGTAAACGTCTTGTTGTTTATGTTCTTTGTGAGAAGTATTTCATACTTGTATTCTCTCTTTGGTGTAATGTATATGATTGATAGGTTCAATGTAACAAACCTCGTGTTTCTTTTCTCTATTTGAGGGTTGACAATGTATGACAGTCGCGCCTCCGTATGCATTTTCCTCTTGGGGTTCTACTGTGTTTATGGTTCCCTTTATAATTTAGGTGAAAACATTTTGATTTAACAATCGGGTTTGAGGGATATTGTGGTTTCCTCTCCATTGGATGTCATTCTTCAAGCCTATAGTCATTGTGGCCCCTTTCTAGTAAGACCGTGGCCCGAATCGTGGTTAAAAATTAAACCCTCTAGTCTTTCTCATTTTTATTTTATTCACCATTCATATCACTGGTATTATTACACTCTGGAAGTCGTCCAAAGATCTCAAATCTTATTGATATTATTTAGACTTGACTATTTAAAATTCTATAAGAAATTTCATAATTTACATTCTCTTTATGTATGGTAACATTAATGAGATTTTATTCGTTTGAAACAACATTTGTTTGTATCCTCGGGTTGTAAAACAATTTCCCTGCCGAGAAGAATTGTGGTTTATCCCGTGGACACCTCGGCAACATCCTTCACTTGATCTCTTGTCTGATACAGTTATATAATTAAATCGTTTATGAAATGGTTTTCCTATGTCAACCACTCTGCACTAATAAAAGAGAGAGTATCCTTGTTATTAACTTCCATTCCTAAGCATGTAACCATTCACCACCTCATATGTTGAATGTATACGGAACAAAAATGTAGGGTTCAAACTCATTTTTTTCAGTTAGGCTTTAACCTATGTATTGGGTTCTTACTGTAATGTCTATGCACTCAGACTTTCGTATTTTCCTTCCTGTAATGATATTTAATTTTAATGATCTATTGTGAATATACACAGGTCACATACTATGCACCTCTATGAATGCTTATTAATTTAATAATTATTCAATGTGATTGTTACCCCAAATCAGAAATTCCAACTATGTGTTACGGGGATTTGAATTGGTAGTTTTTTTTAATCATTGACCTTTCCACAATCAACTCTTTTCATTTATTTGGTACTCTACACATGGTTTTGGAGAATTACTATTATGTGATTCCTATTTGATTAATCTATGCATGGTCTATTTCGCTAATAATTGTTTACTGTCACTTTCTCTATTTTTTAATTGAAAGTTTCTATGCACGAATATAGGAAATTAATGATGGGCCCTTTCTATTTTGTGAGGGTACCCATCAGTCGGTTTGGGTCCACTCCTCCTCCTGATGGATTGTGGATGGATTGTCTCACAAGCAACCAAAGGCCATCTGGTTTTCATCGGGACTCAAGTTAAGTGTCATCCTTGGCTTATTATATTGTTTGATTTCCATAAAATTAAAATGCTAGCACAATTACTAAACCCTCGTGTACTTCTTTTGCAGGTTGTGCAAGTTGGGGTAATCGTTTGAGGAAGCGTCTTACCTCGAAAGGTATTCGAGTTCCATGTCCTTCCCTGACCGATCTATGCACACATTAATTTCATTTACATACAGATTATGTGTATACTTAGAACTTTGTTTACAATACAAGAGGTTGTGGAGTTTTTGGATCTATGGTACTCCAACTGTAATATTTTTAACAATGATTGATTGAATACAAAGGTTTCTTTTGAAAGATACTTTGAATTCATCACTATATTTTTGTGGTAATAAAGAATGTATTCAGACTATTATTCTTTCTATCTATTCTCTATGGTGTTTGTGTATGTACAAATTTGAATAGTGATTCAATATATATATATATATATATATTTAATGGCCAATAGGAACATAAAAATAGTTCTACTATTTCTTTATGTATTAGCGCGCACACACACACACACACATATAGTTAAATATCTATGTACAACCATTACATTCAAATACACATTATTTCTAGTATCATTTAACTATGATAAGCCATAGTAAAACATGGTCATACAGTCCCTTAAGAATTTATTTCACTTAAGTATACACAGTGAACACATTCCTAACAAATGATAACCATAAATATAATATTGACAAAAGAATACAAGATGAGATAAATATCTGAAAACTGATGCTGGAATAAAAATGGAACAACCACGTTCCACCCAACCATAGAGAAAAACAACCAGGCTCACTTGTCCTGCTCACCCCCTAGCCTGACCATGAGTCCATAAGGGAAAACGGAATGATCTTCCTTAGTTATAGTCACCATCCACAGATCAGAAAAATACTTTGCCTCACACTAACAATGCTCATAACAACAAATAGTTTCATTTTCCCAACATACTAAGAAACATCTCACCTCCTCCATATGTTGTTTTTATGTGCATCCTTGTGCCTAGGTCTTTCCTTCCCTCCCTGGGGAAATTCACAGCTTTACAAATCCCTGATTTTTAGGGGCTACTAGTGGTCAAATTACACTTCTGCCACTTGTAAAAATCAGCCTTGAGATACTCAAACCTGTTCCCCACTCATGGATTCATGGTCAACTATTTTTAAGCTGGATGTTCCATTTGTCTTCCAACATTTAATTTATTAAAAGTTTGTCTTACACATGTGTCAAAATAAAAGAGGATAGTTGGGAAAGTCAAATATTTTCCCAACAGTCATCCAGATAATTAATTACAACAATCAAAATTCCAAATTCAGATTTGCCATAAATGGCAAATAATTTCCAAATCTGAATTTTCCAAAAATGAAAGTTTATCTCAAAGTTCACTTAGAATTTAATATTCTAAAATTTGAGGATATTACATCCTCTCCCCTTTAAGTACAACACTATCCTTTGTGTTCATTCCTCTCTCGGAATAGGGTTGGATAGCATTTCAACAAATCTTCCTCCAATTCCCAGGTGGCCTCCTCAGGGATAAAGTGTTACCATTGCACTTTTACCTGGGCGATGGCTCTGTTCCGTAGTATTGTTTCTTTCCTGTCTAGAATGCACAGAGGTTCCACTTGGAACTTGCCTTCTAGTTCCACCCGCACCATGTTCCAATCAATGATGTGAGTAAGATCATGAATATATCTTTTTAATAAGGAAACGTGTAAAAAATTATAAACTTTTAAGTTTGCTGGAAGTTCTAGTTGATACGCCATGGGTCCGATTCGAGTTAAAATATCAAAGGGGCCACAAAACCTGGGTGCCAACTTTGAACAATCTCCTAGCTTTAGAGAGCTCCTCCTTGCTTTGAATTTTAGATACATGTGGTCCCCAATTTGAAATTCCTGGTGTCTCCTTTTTAAATCTGCGTAGCTTTTATGTCAGTCTTGGGCCTCCCTTAAATTTTTTTGTTCCGTTTTTACCATTTTCTCCATTTCCGAGAGAATTTTCGATCCCATCATAAGCCTGTCAACTGAATTATCCCAACTAATCATGGTTGTGCATTTTATTCTGTATAATGCTTCGAAGGAACTCATCTTGGATGATGTCTGATAGCCATTATTGTAAGAAAATTCAACTGAGTGTAGGTACTCCTCCCACTTCGTTGGTTTTTTTCTCATGTACATTCGTAACATGTCTTCCACAATCCGATTTGTTCGTTTGGTTTGCCCATCCATTTGTGGATGGTAGTTTGTGCTGAAATTCATGTTAGTATCAATTCATGCAAATTATTCCTTCCAAAACTTTGACGTAAATTTGACATCTCTATCGGAGATCACCATCTTAGGAATTCCATGCAATCTACATATTTCTTTCATAAAAATTTCAGCAATATTAATTTCTTTATAAGTAGATTTCACAGGTATAAAATGTGCATATTTGCTAAGTTTATCAATCACTACCATAATCGAGTCATTTTTCTTTTGAGTCTTAGGAAAACCTGTGATGAAGTCTAACAATATAGCCTCCCACTTCCATTCTGGTATAGGTAGAGGGTGTAGCAGACTGATTGGATACTGATGTTAAGCCTTTACCTATTGACAATCTAAGCATTTAGATAAATATTCAGTAGTTTCACTCTTCATGTTAGGACAACAAAACAATTTTCTTAGAGATGTTATCATTTTCTGGTATCTTAGATGACCAGAATACGACCTTTTGTGCAATTCGTCAAGAATTGTTGATTTTAAATCAGTAGAATTAGGTACATACAACCTGCTTCTGAACCTTAGTAGTCCATTTTTATCTAAACCCAGATCTGTTTTTTTTCTTCTTCAGTTTTTTAGCATTTTCTTGCACTTTTGTTGTTGTTTTGATGTACTTTTTGTCATTACTACTTGCAGATTTTATTCTTTTTTCAATATCATTTTCTGCTTTGCTAACACTTATCTCATAAAGTCTATTAGTCCTCCGACTTAGAGCATCTGCAATTTTTTTTTCTTTACCTTTGATGTTTCTTACTTTGAAATCAAATTCACTTAAAAAGGCCAACCATATCGTTTTCCTTGCGTTGAGATCTGTTTGACTGAATAAAAAATTTACACCACTGTTGTCCATTAGTAGCAAAAACCTTCTCCCCATTAAATAATGTCACCACATTTTCAGAGCATGAATTATGACTACTAATTCCAGATCATGTGTAATGTAATTCTGTTCATGTTCTTTCAGTTTACGTGATTCATAACAGATAGTGTGTCCATCTTGTGTTAGGACACCTCCCAAGCCTTCTTTGCTTGCATCCACACAAACTGTAAAATATTTATCGGGATATGCTACCCTTAGGATAGGTGTTGTAGTTAAGATTCTTTTTAATTTATCAAAGCTATCCTGACACTTTTGTGACCAAGTAAATCTTATTCCCTTTTTCTGTAGGGATGTAATTGGATACACGATCTTAGAAAATCCTTTGATAAATCTTCGGTAATAACCGAAAATTCCCATGAATGATATGATGTCTGCTACATCCTTAGGGATATGCCATTCCATAATGGCTTTTATCTTTTCTGGATCAACTGCAATACCATCTTCATATATCACGTGTCCTAGGTACTGTATCTTTCTTTTGTAGAAGTCACACTTATCAAACTTCACATACAACTTATGTTTCCTTAAGGTCTGCAATACTATTTCCAGATGTTCTTCATGTTCTTCTTTCATTTTTGAGTAAACTAAAATATTATCGATAAACACCAATATAAATTTATCCAGATATTGAATGAATATACTATTCATCAAACACATAAAGGTTGTTGGTGCATTAGTAATACCGAATGGAATTACGAAAAACTCAAAGTGTCCATAACGTGTTCTAAATTATGTTTTGTTTATATCTTCGTCTTTTATTCTGACTTGGTGATAACCAGACCTTAAATTTAACTTAGAGAAGATCCTTGCTCCTCCAACTTGGTCAAACAAGTCGTTAATTCTAGGTAAATGATACTTATTCTTGATCGTCATCTTATTTAATTGTTGATAGTCAATGCACAGTCTCAAGGTCCCATATTTATTTTTAACGAAGAGAATTGGTGCTCCCCAAGGTGTGACACTTGTTCTGATATATTCTTTATCTAGCAGTCTTTCAACTGAATTTTCAGTTCCGTTAATTTGGGTGGACTCATTCTATAAGGTGCCTTAGATATTAGGAAAGATCCAGGTAGTATATCGATAGAGAAATATATCTCTCTTATGGAGGTAGTTCTGGTATTTCGTCCACAAATACATCTCTAAACCCATGTAGGACTTCAAAGTCCTCTAAACTGGGTTTGTTTTCCTTTTCTAATAGATTAGTTACATGAACAACATAAACTTGAAAACCTTTGTTAATACATTTCTTAAACTGCATGGATGATATCTTCCTAACCAAAACTGGTTTTTTGATCCCTTGTATCGTCCTAAATGTGTTTTTTCCATCTCTATAAATAAGTGAATTTTCATAATAGTTTAATATTACTCTATGTTTCTCTAACCAGTCCATTCCAATGATTAAATTGTAATATCCCAAAGGTAAAATGTTCAGATCTAACTTTTTACTTTGTTCGTCTATGATAAGTTCACATTCATGAATAAAATATGTTACCTTTCTCTTGGTCCATGTTGCTAACTATACTAACCATGACTTAGAATGCTTTACTTTTTTGAGCTTGTTTAATTCAACTAAAGCAGGGGTAACATAACTCAGACTAGCTCCTGGGTCAATTAATATGCAAATGTGGTTATCATGAATTTTACCTTCAACCTCCATGATAGTGGATTGATTATCAACCTGTCTTCTATCCAAAACTGCATTCATTCTGTGCATGCTTATGCCCATATCTCCTACTGTCGAACCTTCTTGCAGGTTATGGACTAAATTTCTTGCCGTGGAAATTAAGTGTGGACAATTTATCGTCAAGTGAGGTTCTCCACACTCCCAACACGTAAATGGTTCTTTAGGGTTGTTCCCAACTTTATTGATTCCCAAGTTAATTGGTCTACCTCCCCCTTGAGCACTCTGGGTGTTTGAATGATAGTCCTTCTTTTGGAAACTTTTCACCATATTATGAAAAGGGGTTGGTTGGAAGCCTTTCTTTCACTGGTTCATTCTGTCATGTTTCTGATCCTTCCATGCTTTGGGAATTTCAGACCTCTATTTGTACTGATCATAGCACATTCGAGCCTTTGTAATAATTTCATTTAAATAATTGGTATTGTAAAATTCAATTATGTCTTTGTACGACTGTGGTAGACAACTTAAGAATCGTTGTATCTTTACTTTGTCTTCTTTGATGTATGGTACAATTCTCAATAGTTGTAGAAATTTATTTATCAGATCACCCATGGTCATTTGTACAAGTCTTAGCTCATAGAATTCCTTAGTTTTTATTTTGTAAAAGCTTTCTGAAAAATATTGCTTCTTGAAATATTTTTTAAAATCTGACCATTCCATTTGTTTCTCTTTCAATCCCTTAGCCAATTTCAAGTCTTGCCACCAAATACTTGCTTTTCCCTTCAAGTTGTAAATGGCCATTCTGACTTTCATATTACTAGAGTAGTTGTAAATCTAGAAGTATTTTTTTATATCTAGTAGCCATGCTTCAGCCTCTTCACCTGTCCTTGATTCTCCATTAAAGGTGGACGGTTTTATTTTCTTGAATTCACCTTCCAGGAGATCTACTTGTTTTCTTTTTCTTCTGGTTTTTGTTTTGTTTCCTGTCATGTGTGTGTCTTCGGAAGAACTACCCTCTTTTGTTTCATGACCAAAATTTTTAGAGGACCTTTTGTTGAGTTCTTCCTCTTTGTAATTTTTCTTTGGGATCCTCTTGGTTACTATGATGCGTAACAACATTTCATTTATTTCTAACCAGTCTTCCTGTGCCTTTTTTAGCTTTTCGTTATCTACTTTAAACACTTGTAATTCCACGATGAGGTTCTTAATTGTTTCCAAAACCTGGGTGGTTGAAATTCCTTCACTGTTATGCCTTGGTTCTTTAGGAAGTCCTTGATTTGGATTCTCTTCAGGTCTGATTTATTCTTCATTATGTGTTGACATTATCACAAGAGACCAACAATTTTTCTGTTTGTAACAGTAAACATATTTGTTAGTTTTTTCTTCAACATAAATAAAAGAATTAAAATAATTGGCCTTGCCCTGAGGTCCAAGTGTTGTAACCTTCAGCTCTGATACCATATGCAATGTACCCCAAATTTCTCAAATAAAAAAAAAATTGTTTGGGGGAATTAAAGTCCCTTGAATCTCCAACATTGTTTTGCGACACAGAGATAATCAATTATATATACCTTATTCCTTTAATATATGCATAGCAATTTTGCTTCTTTTTCATTATCCCTCTTAAAGGCCGAAGGAGATTTAAACTCCACTTTTCTCTTATTGTTATATTTCATTATAGAGTCATTATTGGATTATGAATCACACACTTATTTGTATTGAATAGTTGGTGACCATGACCATCATATCCCTTAGAAAACTCCACTAAATCTATTTCAAGACATGATATCCACATTATATCGCATAATAGACTATGATTAATCATATATTGTCCACTTCTATATAATATCCTAGCTCCGATAAATAATATAGACTATAGACTATAGACTATCATATAGACTATCCATAACATTATATTGTTTATCATATAGACTATCATATAGATACCATAACAATATATCGTTTATCATATAGACTATTCATAACAATATATTTTTTATCATAGTGCAGCGAAAATGTACCTATACATAACATCGGTAACCCTACTCGATTATTAACTTGGTTTTATTGTTCTAGGGTTAGCTCTCGGATTAACATAACCCAACATTTAAGTGGTTTGAAAACCATTTTATGGTGGATGACAAGTCGAGTCTGGCCTAATCCGTGATAGCTTGTAGACATTTACTCTTGGCCTGGTCAATTAATGGTGAAGCATGTCCCGTACCTTCTAGAACTGAAACTTAGGCGAAAATTCCCAATGCAGGCTCGCCACCTACCTCGACTTCACATGGCAGTGGTATGGGGCGTACCAGCCACTATTAATCCTCTAGCGAAGACCTTGAGGTAACAATTATTCTTCGTTCTTGCCCCTTTAGTCTGTAACAAAATTTTTCCCCTGCGTTGTATACGACCGGTGATTTGATAAGGCTCGACTCTGGTGAGAGATGGCGTCTATGTTGTATACGATCGGTGATTTGGTAAGATTGTCTCTGGTGAGTGATGGTATCTTCACTGTATATGATCAATGATTTGGTAAGGATCAACTCTAGTGAGTGATGACCTCTACATTGTATACAATTGGTGATTTGGTAAGGCTCGGCTCTGGTGAGCGATTGAAGGAGGCATGCACATCCCATGTTCCCTATGCGTGGAGGTGAGTAAACGTCATGCTTTTTATGTTCTCTATGAGAAGTATTCCATACTTGTATTCTCTGTTTGGTGTAATGTATATGATTGAGAGGTTCAATGTAATAGACCTCATGTTTCTTTTTTTTGTTTGAGGGTTGAAAATGTATGACAGTTACGCCTCCATATGAGTTTTCCTCCTGGGATTCTACTGTGTTTATGGTTCCCTTTGTAAGTTGGGTGAAAACATTTGATTTAACACTCAGGTTTGAGGGTTATTGTGGTTTCCTCTCCGTTGGCTTTCAATATTCAATCCTATAGTCGTTGGGGTCCCTTTCCAGTCAGACCGTGGCCTGAATCGTGGTTAAAAATTAAACTCTCTGGTCTTTCTAATTTTTATTTTATTCATCATTCATATCACTAGAATTCTTACACTCTGGAAGTCGTCCAAAGATCTCAAAGCTTATTGATGTCAATCATACTTAACTATTTAAAATTCTATAGGAAATTTTGTAATTTACATTTTGTTTATGTATGGCAACATTAATAGGATTTTATTCGTTTGAAACAACATTTGTTTGTATACTCTAGTTGTAAAACAATTTCCCTTCTAGGAAGAATTGTGGTTTATCCCGCGACCACCTCAACAACATCCTTCACTTGATCTATCGTCTGATATAGTTATATAATTAAATAATTTATGAAAGGGTTTTCCTATGTCGACCACTTTGCACTAATAAAAGAGTGAGTATCCTTGTTATTAATTGTCATTCCTAATCATGTAAACATTCACCGCCTCATCTGCTGAATGTATGCGGAACAAAAATGTAGGGTTCGAACTCGTTTTTCACAGTTAGAATTTAAAATATGTATTGGGTTCTTACTGCAATTTCTATGCACCCAGACTTTCGTATTTTCCTTCCTGTAATGATATTTAATTTTAATGATCTATTGTGAATATACGCAGCTCGCATATTATGTGCCTCTATGAATGCTTATTAATTTAATAATTATTCACTGTGATTGTTACCCCAAATCGGAAATTCCAACTGTGTGTTACGGGGATTTGAATTGGTAGTTTTGTTTAATCACTGACCTTGCCACAATCGACTCCTTTCATTTATTTGTTCCTCTACATAGGGTTTTGGAGAATTACTATTATGTGCTTCTTGTTTGATTAATCTATGCATGGACTATTTCACTGATAATTGGTTATTGTCGCTTTCTCTATTTTACAATTGAAAATTTCTATGCACGGATATATGAATTAATGATGGGCCCTTTTTATTTTGTGAGGGTACCCATCAGTTGGTTTGGTTCCACTCCTCCTCATGCTGGACCATGGATGGTTTGTCTCACAAGGAATAAAAGGCGATTTGGTTTTCATCGGGACTCAATTTAAGTTTCATCCTTGGCTTATTCTATTGTTTCATTTCCATAGAATTAAAATGCTAGAACAATTACTAAACCCTCGTTTACTTCTTTTGTAGGTTGTTCAAGTTGGGGTAATCCGTTGAGGAAGCGTCTTACCTCGAAAGGTATTCGAGTTCCATGTCCTTCCCTGGCCGATCTATGTGTGCATTAATTTCGTTTACATACAGATTCTGTGTATACTTTCTTAGAGCTCTGTTTACAATACAAGAGGTTGTGGAGTTTTTGGATCTATGGTACTCCAACTGATTTTTAACAATGATTGATTGAATACAAAGGTTTATTTTGAAATATACTTTGAATTCATCACTATATTTTTGTGGTAATAAAGAATGTATTCAGACTGTTATTCTTTCTATCTATTCTCTGCGGTGTTTGTATATGTACATATTTGAATAGCAAATATATATGTGTGTGTGTGTGTGTGTGTGTGTGTGTGTGTGTGTGTGTGTGTGTGTGTATTCAATGGCCAATAGGAACATAAAAATAGTTCTACCATTTCTTTATGTATGAGCACACACACACACACACACACACACACACACACACACACACACATAGTTAAATATCTATGTACAACCATCACATTCAAATACACATTATTTCTAATATCATTTAACTATGATAAGCCATAGTAAAACATGGTCAAACAGTGCCTTAATAATTGATTTCACTTATGTATACAAAGTCAACATATTCCTAACAAATGATAACCATAAATATAATATGGAAAAAATAATACAAGTTGAGATATTGACACAGACCCCCAAACCCTCGGGTCGAGGTCCATGCAGGATCGTTCAAAAACCTCCTCGAGCTGAAGCAGCTCTTTTGATTCCCTGCTGGAATCTCCAATGTTCGATCCATAGGTCCTGCTAAAACCCCATCTGTGCGAACATACACCAGGCGTGATCTTCTCCTTTCCACGGTCACCGAATATGACCTTCGATCTTTTCCCGAAAAGTAATTAGGGGTTTCCGAAATGTCGAAATCCGGTATGTTGAAATGCTCCAGGAAATACTCCTTCTCCTGCTTTTGGGAATTCACGTTTCGGAACTTCGTGAATCATGTTTCATAAAACCTCTGTTCCTACAAGCACCCGGTACCCAAAGTACCGAAATGGTCCTTCTCTCGTAGAGTTTCGGGTTTCTCATTTCGAAACTTCGCGACCCCTACGACACTTCTCCTCTGGTCCTTCGAATCCCCAGTATCCGAGATCCCAATGGACTCCCCGATCTTCACCACGTGTCCTCCCACGAATGGATGGTCCAGATCATTTCGGGACTTCGCCACTCACGAAGTCGAAAGACTCCCTTCTATGCTTTCCGATTTCCAAATCCCTCGAAATGGAGATCTCGTTGTTTCTGGACTTTCACTGTGAAGTGCCCCGATCTCTCGTCATCAGGACCTCCAAAATCCTGAACTCTCGAAATCCAAAATCCCAATATTCCTGCCATGTCGATAATTTCCCGGATTTATCTGCTCTGCTCGTATGTGGGCTTAACTCACATGTGCCTTCTTCCAGATCCGATGGCTGTTGGCGATCTGTGTGAGATCTGACGGCTCAGATCTTCTTCTCCTGTGTGCTCCTGCTGCTGCTACCTGAACGTGAAATTTTAACGGTCCAGATATTCCCTTCGGCCTGATCCGACGGTATCTGTGCCCCTTGTTGAGCTTATTCTTTATTCCTTTGTTGTGGAAGATTTCCAAAGTATCAAAGGCCTCGACCTTTGCCCCTGCTACGAATCCTATAATCACAACTTCTGTCTGTGTCTCTCGAAAACGCTTTCCCTCCTGAGCTTTTGGGATTCTAAACTCTCCAAAGAGTTCCTTGGCCTTTGTGACTTCTGCAGCTATGGCTCTGTGCATGAAAACACTACTCCTCATGAGCTTCTCTCCTTGAATCCTGAAAGGATTCTTCAACTTCTACACATCTGACAGAGTCTTTGCACACACGAAGGTGCTATCTCTTCTGATCTTTTCCTGTAGCTTCAACCTCTAAAGAATTAACCCTTTTTCCTTCTCCCTCAGATGGAGAATCTGATTCCCTCCTGACACTCTTTTTCTCAAGAAACTTCTTGCTGAGTCTGCAGGGCATTCAACAACCCTGTGAAGATCCTTCATTGGACTCTTCTTCTATTCCAGAACTCAAAAGAGTTCTCTCCTTCTGTGCTCTATCTGCACACTGACTCAATTCCCTCCTAGTAGAGTTTCCCCAGAGTTATCTCAGTGACTCTGCTTTCTCCTTGTACTCACAATGGAGTTCCTCCTCAATGCAACCCATGCATATACTCAATGCCCACCTGGCAAAGTTCTACAGAACTCCTCAGAGATTTTGTCTTCTACTATGTCCTCCTCTGCACAGTATCACCTCTAAGGTATTCAACAACCTTGAGGTCTTCCTCTGAGTCAATGATTTCAGTTGATGTGCCCTCCTAGCACGTCCTTGTCCAAATTCCGCAGAATTGGAAATGCACCCTAAGCACTGACTATTAGAACCCGCAGTGTTCTACCATGCCCTCTTGGCATGAAGCCTAAAAAACTCCAACCTGAAATCAAAGAACTCTACAGATAGCAGAACCTATCTGTCCCTGTAAATGCACATCTACAACATACATTCACAACATAAATATAACACACATAGACATTCACACAACACAGACAATATGCAAGAAAAACTTCTCTGATTTGTATTGATATCAAATGCCTCCTTTATAAGGTGTTCCTGAACTCAGACTTTGACAGAGTCTCAACTCCTTCTCTCTGCTCTCTTCTCTAATTCTTACTACCTCTACCTCTACCTCTAAAACAAGATCCAAGATATTTTACATGAGGGGGATCTTCAAGCACTTCCCTCCATCTCACCTACCCTATTCAATTACATTAAAACTTATATTGAATGGGCTGTCTAGTCCAGATCAGAGCTATATCTCAACCTTACAACCATTAAAGGATATCTACATCTAAAGCCTATGTATAGGCATAGCCTTTTGGCTCTAACAACCTTACAAACATTAAATTCCCTTCATTCAAATTCAAAATATGAGAGGGTTGGCGCCTCTCTTCCTTGAATGCGTGCCTTGAATGTGTTGAGTGGGATGGATGGCTGGCACATGGCTGGCTTGGGAGAGATTCTCCTGCATCATACTCCTTTTCTATGAAAAATTCATGAGCTCCTTCTCATGAGCTCTCCACCCTGGTTGTTGAAATCCTCCTGGATCCCAAACAACTCTCTGGAGCTGTCTCCCTACTCCATCTCTTTACTATTGTTGTTGTTGTTGCCTTCTGCTGCCGCTTCTTCCCTTCTGTTCAACTTCTCATTGTTGGAAGTCTCTTGTGTTGACTTCAACATCAGCTTCCTGATCTGTTCGATCACTTCATCTAGCTACTGTCCTGGCTGGCTCTGTTCATGTAGCCTCCTCTACTGAAATTTCTTTCTGCAGATGGACAGATCACCATGATCTCCCATGCTATCCTATTCATCCTCTGTGGCACTAAGTGTCCACTCTGTTGCAATCGCTGATACCACAACTGATGCAGACCCCCAAACCCTCGGGTCGAGATCCACGCGAGATCGTTCAAAAACCTCCTCGAGCCGAAGCGACTCTTTTGATTCCCTGCTGGAATATCCAATGTTCGATCCACAGGTCCTGCTAAAACCCCACCTGTGTGAACATACACCAGGCGCAAGCTTCTCCTTTCCACGGTCACCGAATATGACCTTCTATCTTTTAACAAAAAAGTAATTCCGGGTTTCCGAAATGCCGAAATACAGTATGGTGAGATGCTCCTAGAAATATTCCTTCTCCTGCTTTTGGGAATTCGTGTTTCAGAACTTCGCAAATTGTGTTGCATCAAACCTTTGTTCCTACGAGCTCCCGGTACCTGAAGTACCGAAATGGTCCTTCTCCCATAGAGTTTCGGGGTTTCTCATTTCGGAACTTCGTGACCCCTACGACACTTCTCCTCTGGTCCTTCAAAAACCCAGTATCCAAGATCCCGATGGACTTTCACTGTGAAGTGCCCCGATCTCTCGTCATTAGGACCTCCGAAATCCCAAACTCTTGAAATCTGAAATCCCGATATTCCTGCCTTGTCTGGACTTTCCCAGATTTCTCTTCTCTTCTCGTATGTGGGCTTAACTCACATGCGCCTTCTTCCATATTCGACGGCTGTCGGCGATCTGAGTGAGATCTGACGGCTCAGATCTTCTTCTCCCGTGCACTACTCTTGCTGCTACCTGGACGTGAAATTTCAACTGTCTAGATCTTCCCTTCGTCTTGATCTGATGGAAGCTATGCTCCTTGTTGAGCTTACGCTTTCTTCCTTTGTCATGGAAGATTTCCAAAGTATCAAAGGCCTCGGCCTTTGCCCCTGTTACAAAGCCTGTACTCACAACTTCTGTCTGTGTTTCTCAAAAATGCTTTCCCTCCTGATCTTTTGGGATTCTAAACTCTCCAAAGAGTTCCTTGGCCTCTATGACTTCTACAGCTATGGTTTTGTGCATGAAAACACTACTCCTCCTGAGCTTCTCTCCTTGAATCCTCAAAGGATTCTTCAACTTCTGCGCATCTGAAAGAGTCTTTGAATACATGAAGGTGATATCTCTTCTGATATTTTCCTGTAGCTTTGACCTCTAAGGAATTAACCCTTTTTCCTTCTCCCTCAGATGGAGAATCCGATGCCCTCCTGGCACTCTTTATCTCAAGCAACTTCTTGCTGAGTTTGCAGGGTGTTCAACAACCCTGTGAAGATCCTTCCTTGGACTCTTCTTCTATTCCAGAACTCAAAAGAGTTCTTTCCTTCTGTGCTCTATCTACACAGTGACTCAATGCCCTCCCGGCAGAGTTTCCCCAGAGTTCTCTCAGTGACTCTATTTTCTCCTTGAACTCACAATGGAGTTCCTCCTCAATGCAACCCGTGCATATACTCAATGCCCACCTGGCAGAGTTCTACAGAACTCCTCAGAGATTCTGTCTTCCACTGTGTCCTCCTCTACACAGTCTCACCTCCAAGGTATTCAGCAACCTTGAGGTCTTCCTCTCAGTCAATGATTTTAGTTGATGTGCCCTCCTAGCACGTCCTTGTCCAAATTCCACAGAATTGGAAATGTACCCTAAGCACTTACTATTAGAACCCACAGTGTTCTGTCATGCCCTCTTGGGATGAAGCCTTAAAGAACTCCAACCTGAAATCAAATAACTCTACAGATAGCAGAACCTATATGTGCATGTAAACGCATATATACACCATACATTCACAGCATAAATATAACACACATAGACATTCACACAACACAGACAATATGCAGGAAAACCTGCTCTAATTTGTATTAATATCAAATGCCTCCTTTACAAGGTGTTCCTGAGCTCAGACTTTGACAGAGTCTTAGCTCCTTCTCTCTTCTCTCTTCTCTAATTATTACTAACTCTACCTCTATCTCTAAAACAAGATCCAAGATCTTTTACATGAGGGGGATCTTCGAGCACTTCCCTCCATCTCACCTACCCTATTCAATTACATTAAAAATTACATTGAATGGGTTGTCTAGTCCAGATCGAAGCTAGATCTCAGCCTTACAACAATTAAAGGCTATCTACATCTAAAGCCCGCATATAAGCATGGCCTTTTGGCTCTAACAACCTTACAAACATTAAATTCCCTTCATTCAAATTCAAAATATGAGAGGGCTGGGGCCTCTCTTCCTTGAATGTGCGCCTTGAATGCGCTGGCTAGCTGGCACATGGCTGGATTGGGAGCGATGATCCTGCATCATACTCCTCTGCTGTGAAACATTCATGAGCTCCTGCTCATGAGATCTCCACCCTGGTTGTTGAAATCCTCCTGGATCTCAAACAACTCTTTGGAGCTGTCTCCCTGCTCCATCTCTCTATTGCTGCTACTATTGTTGCCTTGCTGCTGCCATTGCTTCCCTTCTTCTCAAATTCTCATCGATGGCAGTCTCTTGTGATGACTTCAACATCAGCTTCCTGATCTGTTCGATCACTTCGTCTAGCTGCTATCCTGGCTGGCTCTGTTCATGCAGCTTCCTCTGCTGAAATTTCTTTCTGCAGATGGGAAGATCACCATGATCTCCCATGCTATCCTCTTCATCCTCTATGGCACTAAGTGTCCACTCTTCTACAATCTATGATACCACAACTGACATAGACCCCCAAACCCTCATGTCGATATCCACGCAGGATCGTTCAAAAACCTCCTCGAGCCTAAGTGACTCTTTTGATTCCCTACTGGAATCTCCAATGTTCGATCCACAAGTCCTGCTGAAACCCCACCTGTGCGAACATACACCAGGCGCGAGCTTCTCCTTTCCATTGTCACCGAATATGACCTTCGATATTTTCCTGAAAAGTAATTCTGGGTTTCTAAAATATCGAAATGTGGTATGCTGAAATGCTCCCAACAATACTCCTTCTCTGTGAATTGCGTTGCATCAAACCTCTATTCCTACGAGCTCTTGTTACCCGAAGTACCGAAATGGTCCTTCTCCCATACAATTTTGGGGTTTCACATTTCAGAACTTCGCGACCCCTACAACACTTCTCCTATGGTCCTTCAAATCCCCAGTATCTGAGATCCTGATGGACTCCTCGATCTTCGCCACCTATCCTCCCAGGAATGGACGGTATAGATCGTTTCGGGACTTCGCCACTCGCGAAGTCGAAAGACTCCCTTTTATTCTTTTCAATGTCCAAATCCCCAAAATGGAGATCTCGCGACATGTGTCCTCCTTCTATATGGATGGCTTAGATTTCTCTTGTTGTTTCAGGACTTTCAGTGTGAAGTGCCCTAATCTCTCACCATCAAGACCTCTGAAATCCCAAACTCTCGAAATCCGAAATCTCGATATTCCTGCCCTATCGGGACTTTCCCGGATTTCTCTTCTCTGCTCATATGTGGGCTTAACTCACATGTGCCTTCTTCCAGATCCGACGGTTGTCGACGATCTATGTGAGATCTAACGACTCAGATCTTCTTCTCCTATGTGCTCCTGCTGCTGCTACCTGGACGTGAAATTTCAACGGTCTAGATCTTCCCTTCGGCCTGATCCGACGATAGCTATGCTCCTTGTTGAGATTACACTTTCTTCCTTTTCTGTGGAAGATTTCCAAAGTATCAAAGGGCTCGGCCTTTGCCCCTGCTACGAAGCCTATACTCACAACTTCTGTCTGCATTTCTCGCAAACGCTTTCCCTTCTGAGATTTTTTCATTCTAAACTCTTCAAAGAGCTCCTTGGCCTCTGCGACTTCTGTAGCTATGGCTCTATGCATGAAAACATTACTCCTCTTGAGCTTCTCTCCTTGAATCCTCAAAGGATTCTTCAACTTCTGCGCATATTATAGAGTCTTTGCACACGCGAAGGTGCTATCTCTTCTGAGATTTTCCTGTAGCTTCGACCTCTAAGGAATTAACCCTTTTTCCTTCTCTCTTAGATGGAGAATCTGATGCCCTCCTAACACTCTTTTTCTCAAGCAACTTCTTGCTGAGTCTGCAGGGCATTCAACAAGCGAGGATGATTCGTACAGATGTTGTATTGATGACACCGTTGAAAGATGATTCGTAAATCATCAAGATGTTGGGTGCATTTCTTGGATCAAGCTGTGAGGTCGTCCAAGTAGGCGAGGATGATATGAGCCAGATCGTGAAAGATGTATGTCATAGCCCGTTGGAAAGTTGAGCCAACTTTATTTAAGCCAAAAGGCATGAAAGGATATGCAAAATTACCCCAAGGGGTAGTGAATGCGGTTTTATACTGATCGGTGGGGTGAATTTGAATTTTATTATAACCAGAGAATCCGTCCATAAAGGATAGAGCCTCGTGGCCTGCGCAATCGTCGATAATTTGATCGATGAAAGGTCTTGGAAAGTTGTCTTTGGCACATGCGTGATTGAGATCGTGAAAGTATGTGAAAACACAGATAGTGCCCTGTTTTTTGTTAACGGGTACAGGGTTGGAAACCCATGAGGTATAGGCGATGGGGTAAATGAACCCAACAGTGCGTAATTTTTCAATTTCGTCTTTGATGGCCGCATCTTTGGATGGGTGTAGCGGTCGTTGTTTTTGACGAACTGGTGTAATGTTGAGCCAGGTGTCGATGCGATGTTCAACAATAGAGGGATCGAGGCCAGGCATTTCCATGTATGACTAGGCTAAAATATCCCGATATTCTTGGAAGAGGGATTTATAGGCGGTGATTTCCTGAGGAGTGCAAGCAGCTCCAATGGTGATTTCCTCGACGATGCCATTTTTGATGGAAATGTCGATTTTAATGGTTGGGGAAATGTTGGCCATGTTGCCTTATTCAAAAGCATCAGGGGCAGGAATGGGGTTTTTGAACCAGTCGATAGGCCCTGATGGGATAAAATCCTTGGTTTCGACCGCGTAGATGGGGTGTTGGTTAGGAGGCATGGAGGCTTCCCATGGAAAGAAGAGTGCGTGATGGTGCAGTACATCCTAGGGATAGTCCGGGTGGTTTAACTCTTCGATTATTTCTTCATCGCAGTAGAAGTGACGGGAATAAAAGGGGTCATGAGGAGTGATATCGGTGACTGTTGTCATGTGGTTGCCCCCTGGTGAGGAAGAAGCATGGGAAACAATGCTAGGATATGGTGAGGGTTCGCTCGACATAAACCGGATATTGAAGTATGGAGGAGTACCCGTGGTAGTTAGGTGTAAAATGTCCGTTGAGCGGGAGATTTGGGGGGATTGGGGGGTGAATCCTTAGATAAATCATCTAAGAACCATGGAGGCATTGAAAGGGCCTCGGGTTCGGGAGAAATGACATGAAGAGCCTCTAGTGACGAGGTAATGTCAATTATCAACTCTGCGGGCCATTGAAGCAGGGTCAATTGGTGTTGCCTGTATTCAAGGATCATAGGACACTGGTATGTAAAATGATCTAATGAGTCGCATAGAGAGTAAGGGCGTCTCATACGTTCGTTGACTGAAATGGTGACATAACGGATGTGAGTGATATTTGTTGAGGAGGACGTAGCAGGACTGGGGTTGCTTTGGAAACTCTGGAGTATTGCGGCTAATGTCTATTGAAAGCGTGGCAGTGCTGGGCAATGGTGGGTATAATGGCCATATTCTGAACATATAGCGCAAGCGAATTTGGTCCGCAACCCTTTACAACTAGCATGGGGGGTGGTAGTGGCAGTACTGGCTATAGTGGCGAGTGTTGGGGGAGTGTGATTGAGTGGAATCAAATTCCGTAACTCTGGTAGAGATGGGCAGTTGTTGGTTTGGTGTCCCTCTTTCTCACATAGTGCGCAAGGAGGTTGGATGCGGGGAGGAAGTGGAGCTGTGGGTTCCTTCTTCTTTCTCCTTCCCCCAGTTGTGATAGGGGGGTTAGTGAGTGGGGGTGTAGGGGGTATGGTGGGAGTAAGTATGGGAATCGTCATGGGGATTCCTTCTTTTCGGGGGGGAAGGGATGGTCGAGGGACCATCTCTGGTGGGTGTAAATACCAAACTGGGATTTCTAACACCATATTAGGTAGGGTGAGCGTTGTGGCTACCTGGAAAGCTTCGATGCCTGGTGGAGCGTAAAATAAGGGAATTTGGGTTATGTCTTGGGGAACTGTCTCCCAAACTGGGATATGTCCTTAGGGAGAGGTGGAATTGTGGACTGGTGGGGTCGACGAGTGTGCAGGAGGTTCTTGAGGGAGGAGTTCTACGACTGGTGGGATGTCAGATATGGTAGACGCCTTTGTAGGAGGAGGGGTATCCTCTGTGTGAGTTCCGTTAGATGATACGACGCATAGTTGATTGGAAGGATGAAGGAGTGGTGGTGCTCCATGGTAAGTTCCTAACAATTATGGATCTTTGAAAATTCCAGGACCCATCTCGATGAGTGGGTATGCATCGTGGCTCATGTGGATGAGAGGAAGAATGTTATCGATGTTGGCAAATGGATTAGGCTCGTAATGTGAGACTTGGTCAATAGTAACGATCTTCCCATTGTGGGGGAACATCATTGTCCGAAAGATGGAAGATGCCACTTCCTTCATAGCGTACATGTAGCTACGACTGAACAAGATATTATAATCGAGTGGGGCATCGATAACTTTGATGTCGATGAGAATAGTCTTTCCCTCGAGTTCGACGGGGAAATTTTGGAAGAGCCCTTCAGGAGATTATGGTCTTCCGTCATAAGATGGTAAGGTGATGGTAGAGGGTATGAGTTCTCGGGAACCAAGTTTCTGCCATATAGTTTTGGACATAATGCATGTAGATGCACCTTCATCGATGATACACCGATGAACTATGATGTTCTGTATTTTTACTAGTATTTGAAAAGAAATCAAGGCGGGAAGGAGAGGTTCTCTGCTGTCAAGATCGAAGGTAATGAGACGGGTATCTATGCGGTCGACTGCCCCCAAGGCAGAAAGTAATGATTTCCGCTGAGTGGGACAAGTCTAGAGGACCTCCAAAACTGACATGGCAGCCGAGGATTGTGCTAAGTTGTCTACCAAACTATAGTTATGAGCTGCCCTAGCCTGTGGGTTGTGGACGTTCCTGCGCAATGGGATGCGAGGGATGTGAAGAGGTGGATCAGCGATAGGGTGAGGAATCACCAACGGGGGTCCCGTCGGTGCAGTGTTTGTCTCTAGAGGGATGGGAGGAGACTCAGCGGGTGCATGATACTGTCGATTACGTGTTTGCAGAAGGATTTCTTCCTCACTAGTGAGGAGAATTGTGCGATCTGCTGGATTGTTTGGGTTGAGGTATTGTCCCACCTGAGATGGGGGATGCTATGTGTCCTGTTGGGTGTTTATCACAGATTGATGTGGGATAGGATTCTGTAGCACGGTAAGGGGGGGTTGTTGCACATATTGTTGTGGTGCCTGCTGAGGGGTAGGCGGTGCTAGAGGATGGGGAAGACTACCAGAGTCTTTCAACCATTTGAAATCAATGATTTGGGGGCAATGATGAGTGTAATGGACAAACTCACCACAAAGGGCACAAGGGAAGTTGGTTTTAATATTATTGTTATTTCTCCCTTGGCGCCTATTATTATTTCCCCCCTAGGGGTTTTGATTCCCTTGGTTCTGGTTGCCCCCAGTGGATTGGTTCTTCTAGGGTTGATTCCTTCCTTGACCTGGGTTATTGTTGTTCCTGTTTCATTCTTTCTTTTTGGCATTGTTCGACAGATGGGTCGGATTGGCCGTATTTAGCTGTTCAAAATTTTGGTATTACTGAATGACAGAGGGTTGAACAAAATTCACCCCCGCATGAGGATGTTGGGGAGCCATGGGCTGCGGGGGACCAGGAAATGGGAAGTATGGATTCTGTGGCGGTAATGATCCGTAAGGTACATAGGAAGGCATAGTGCTTTCTCTAGTACTATAAGCTAAGGTAGAGGGGGTACCAGAGTTCGTTTGAATAGGTGGATGTATGGGGGGTGCCGACAGTGGTCCACTGATGGGTAGAGGTATAGAAATAGGGTATGGTTGTTGATAAGGGGGTGGGGGGTAATAAGAAGTGCCCCCATATGCCGACGGGTATTGAGGTGTTCCATACATTGGTGGTGGTTGGGGTTGTGGACTGTGGTGAGTGGTTGTACCAATTAGTCTGTCTGCTGAGTGAGACATCCCAGGTTTGTCATGGCCAAATGGCACAGGTTTTGGAAGATCAGGAAGTACAGTGTATAAGTATCCTGACTGTTCATAGATGAGGTCATACTGTTGAGCCTTACTAATGGCTTCCTCTTCATATTGAGGGAAGGTGGAATCTACATCCTTACCGAGGAGAGAGACAAGTGATCTAAGAAACCAGTCAAGACACTGTTTCTTGGTGGTTTCTGCTTTGCACAAACTACGTCGCCTATGCCACTCATGAATGTGGTTAGCGATATGTGTGGCTGAGGTTTGTTTGAAATTAGAAAGTAGTTCTAGACCATCGTTGTGACGAATTGGTAATTGGAAGAAGGTCAAGAATTCTTTGGCCAAGGACTCAAAAGTCGCATGGGACCCTGATTTTTCTTCTACATACCATTTAGCCGATGGGCCAGTGAGTGTGCATTGAAATAATCGCAGTCTGATGGAATCATCCATAATGCTATTGGAAGAGCACCATAGGTGAAAGGTCATGACATGATTGGTAGGGTCGTTGCCTGCTTTTCCTTCAAACTTGGGTATGTCTAAAGGTAGTTTGGTGGGCATTGCAGGCCATGTAGGAGAATGCAATATAGGATCATTGGCGAGTTTGCTTAGATCTGGTATGCTGAGAGAGGCCAAATATGGAATCTGTAGTTGGGGGGGGGAGGATTAGCTCCGACCATGGTGTGAGTGTGTTGTGAACCTGACCGTTGAGGGGGGATAGGTGGGTTGGTGCTTCCCCCTTGAGAGGAAGTTGGTCCCCTGCTTCCGTGTAAAGGAGAGTGAGTGGATGGATGACCTTGGGAAGTGTACCCAAGTAATGTAGAACCAAGCAAAGATGATCCTAAAATAGTAGCACTCATAGGAGTGTGTGAAGGTGGTGTTGATGAGTGGGCAAGACCAGACACTCCCCCTAAGATAGGAGGGAGGTTTAACAAGCATCGTGAATGACGTGGATTCTATGGGTCCCCTATGATGTCCAACTAGCTGTGTAAATGTGTGCAAATGGTGGTGAGAGTAATAAAGAAACAAGAGCCTTTGTGTTGCAAATGGTGAATTTTACACAATATATATATCCAAATCAAATTGTAATCAGCGGTGCATCATACATAAAATGTTTTGAAAAAGGAGGATATATCTGGGTAAGTGGGTTTTGTCCACGTGGTGAATCGAAAAAGAAAACAAATGCTCGTGTCCTAGAAGACGTAACGTCCTGCCTCTTAAATAGCATTGGACCTTCCAATAGTACTCAACAATGGGGTCTGAAGTCACTGGAAGAGAAACTAGTGAAGGATGAAATAATTGGTTATAATGAGGGGTAAAGGGGGCATATCCCGAAAGAGCTGGCGATATTTCCCAATAGCCACACAAAATCCAATCAAGGTGCAACTGCAGCCCACAATTGCCACCTAGGTAGATTTCCTAAAATTTGGTTACTAGGTACCTCGATCAAAGTATGACATTCAGATTTTCGGCCTAAGAAATGGGTCACGGGCTGAATCCCGTCCAAGAGGTGGGTGCCTCAAGGGGGGATGCACAGAACAACCAGACCTCGGCCTTCAACCCTTCACGGGTATCTCCTTGCCTTATGGTGTTAGGAACACTTGACTTGGAGGATTTTCAGTTCCCTATTTGACAACTTCTATGGTTTTGATAACGTGAGAACCAGATAACAGGGAGTTATTTGGATGCCTATCCCCGAAATCCTACCTAGACTAAAAAATTTCTTTTGGCACCTCCTATGGAGGAAAACTTAGTGAGTTTTTAGAAATATTTTAGATGTAGTTGTTTTGGGAGGTTGGGGGTGTAAACCAACCTCGTTGATTTAAAATGGGAGTGGATAGTTTCGTCAAGAAAAGGGTGGGGTGTTTTCGGAATCCCTTTGGAGGAAGTTTACTTTGACCTCCACGTTTCAAGAATAAGCTATGTG
>SNQJ01S0009810.1:21073-33230 GCA_010110895.2 Picea sitchensis
AAGAAGGAAAAGAGAAGGAACTGCAGAACGTTGCAGTTATGGAGAAGTTCAAAGACGGTGACATAAATGCCATGAGTATCATAGTGGAATATATAAAATACCACTTGATACCCTACATCTCCCATCTTGACTCATCAAAGAAGATGTATGATGCCCTAACAAACCTCTTCTTAGTCAGAAACATTGGACAAATAATGAGTCTAAAGAATGAGCTCTGTGACATGAAGATGAATGATGATGATAGCATAACATCATACTTTGTGATGATATCCCAGTTAAGAGATCAACTACAAGTTATTGAAGATATCATTTCATAGAAGGAATTGGTAAACATAGTACTCAATGATATTCCCAAGACATGGGATACATTTTCCACAAGCATGAACACAAAGAAGGAGTATCCTACATTTGAAGAACTTTGGACTTGTTGTGCTCAAGAAGAATCCAGGATCAGTAACCCCAAAAGAAGTACGATGATCAAGCCTTCACAGCAATATTCAAGAATTTCATAAACAAAAGGAAGCTTGGTTCAAGGAGGAAGCCAATTCAAGAGAAAGATATTTCAGAAATACAATGCTTCAACTGTCAAAAGTATGGTCACTACAAGAATCATTGTCTCGGGCTAAAGAAAAGGAAGGAGAAACATGAAACATCAATTGCCGAAGAAAAGGAACTCACAAAGAAGACTAAGCAAGATGAAAGAGACTTCTTTTTCTGAAGGTAACAATAATTTTCTTAGTTCTTGTACATATATTGTTTGCATCGTCTTTGTACATGTCTTGTATATCTATCTCTTGGAAGATAATGTGTTCCAAGAAGAACTATACCTATGGAAGAAAAACAAGATAAGGATTGTTATCATTATACAAGTTAGATAATACACATGAAAGGATGAAATACATCAAACAAATCATGTGGAAGCTATTACAATATAAGCGAAATCAGAATCAATCATGAAGAGACTTAGAAGAAGCAAAGACAGAAAGAAGTCAGCAATCAAGAGGAAATTGGAGAAAGACTTATGACGTTTTGCAGAAGACATTAAGACAGAAGTGTGGACTCTGTTAGACAGAGGGAGCCAATTATATATTGCAGAAGCAATAAGGATGTATATGGAAGCATGGACTCTGTTAGACAGAGGGAGACGATTATATGCACTCATACATGAAGCAAGGATTAGGAGGAAGCTAATCCTATGATCCATTGAAGATGATGAAGTATATATCCATGATAGCATCCATGAAAGACAGTACGTGTTTAGTTCAACCTCAGAAGAATTCTTCTTCAAAGAGAAGCCTTAAAGTATCCATGGTTGTCCATCCACATCCATGATTCTATAATGAAAGGAAGAAGTGAAATCTTTAGGGAATGGAATCTATAAGAAACTCCATGGACCTAAGAGCTAAAGAAAAACATCAGGAAGAACATGAAGATTCCAAGAAATAAAAAGAAGCCAGAACAACCAGTCATTGTATTAAGAATCACAAGATTACCAACCTGATATGAAACTAATAAAAGAAATCAAGAAGAGGAACTGAAAGTTGTGATGAAGAACAGTGTATATATGAAAGCATTGCAAGATCCAGAACTAGAGGCTCTCCCAGATGGAGGGAGAAGACTATGATGATTACTTGTTCCAATAAACCAGACATACCTCTACATGAGTCTTTATATCATCCGCAATATCCATGGGTTGGAATTCTTCATCAGATGAATGCAAAGACTATTCTCCAAAGCAATTGAACAAATAGCGTATGAAGAAAAACCTTAAGACTTTGAAGCATACCAAAAAGAGATTCTTGTATGCAGATGGAAGAAGATAACTTGGTGGAGAACCTTGAGTGCACAACAGAAGCGTGGTGAATATTTTCTATAACAGAGATATTGTATCAAGATTATTACTCAGAAGATCAGATCTCATGATGACAGAAGAAGTGCCACATGGATATGTTCCAGTTTTCCAACAATGATATACTTTATTGATCAGAGCTACATGAAGCCTTCAGAGAAAACTAGTGTTCTAGACCGAAGTACATTTGAAATAAATCATTACATTATCCATGATGAAGTCTAGAAAGGATAAAGTGGTTCTCCAATACATATCTCCACAGATGAGCAAATAAGCAGACATTTTGGTAAAGCTTCTCTCCAAGATGAAAGAGTTTGCGTACTCAAGTTGGAGCTCGTGGAGACGACTTCCTTATTGAAAAAGGAAGAGATAAATCCCAGTTTGGGAGGGAGCACTAATGTATTATTGATTGATGGGCAGTCATTTTTCATTTCGAAAAATGGTCCAGGATGAGGAGTTTCTTTCCAGTTCGAAAAATGGTCCAGGATGAGCAGTTTCTTTCCAGTTTGGAAAGTGGATTGAGATTTCTGACGGACAGACATTTTCCAGTTCAAAAAATGGTCCAGATTGTTGATGTACCATAGACAACGACTTCCCATTGTGGTTAACATGGGAAGTGGTATAGGGAAGTCTCTCTTCTTGAGGGTTACTCAAGAAGACTGGCCTGCCTCGCCGGATAGCGATTTCCCATTGTGGTTAACATGGGGAATGGTCCATTTTGGAGGTTGGTGCAGGATAGTCATTTCCTTTGGAAATGGTCCAGACAGTCATTCCTTAGGGTGGATTCATTCTCTCTAGGTTGCACTTTTTTTAGTGCCGGAGGAATGGCCCAAGGTGGGGAATGGTCTAGGTTCAGCAATCATGGACAGACATTCCTTAGGGCAGACTCATTCTCTCCAGGTTACACTTTGTCTAGTGTCGGAGGAATGGCCCAGGGTGGGGAATGGTCCAGGCTCAAAAATCAGGACAGTTATTCTTCCTTGCTTGAAAAGAATAGTCCAGATAGCTCATCATTGATGTTTGACCTTCCGAGGGCAGATTCTCTTCCAAGATCTCACAGATGTGAGTGGAAGAATGGCCCAGATGATTCATTTTATATCATAACATTGTTTATGTGCAAGTTGATATCAGATGATTGTTATGAAGACTGTATGTCTCTAGACAGTAGATGTATACTACTGTGGTGTATGTGTTCCACTGTTTGTGAATATACGTCACTGATCAAGTACCTGTGTGCTACTTGGTGTGGTAATGTACCACTGGATTGTAGTTGTGTACTACTATGGATAGACACAGTTGTGTTCTATTGAATGATATTATTCTGATTGCCTTGAAGAATATCAACAGTGTTGAAAATGATTATCAGCTAAAAGGGATGATCAATGCATAGAGATTTTCCAGACGAAAAAAGGTTCAGGACATTTATTTTTCTAGGACATATGTCCAGATTAGAAGAATGGCTCTTGTGTCACTCTGTGGTGTGAGTGACTTATCTAGAATCATGCCTAATTACTCAGATGGAGTATGGTTTCGAGAGATGATGCATTTGATGACATTAATGGTGATGATGGTGCTCATGATCTAGTCATGAGATAGTCTATACAACTATGTTGATGCTACCGGGTGAATGGTATGTTTGTGCTCAAGACCATTACCTATAATACCTCCCTAGCTAGGAGGGAGTGTTAATATTATGGTAGCTGCAAGAGGTATATATTTACCTCCACGTGTAAACCTGACGAGAATAGAATATTTCGGGAAGCAGAAGAAACCCTAATGAGTTGGATAATAACCCTAGAAGACAATTTGGCTCAAGAGGATAATTGGTATTAGTTTATTAGCCTCCAAGAGAAGAAGTCGGCCAAAAGAAATCATATATATTGAACAGACATATACTCAGAATGAGAATTTGGCCCAGGCAGTTAGCCAGAATTACTATAAATACAAGAGGTTAGTCTTCATTATGGCAGGCAATTTCAGAATTATAGAGAAGCACTTGTGCGCATTGTAGTGCCCAGTTTTGTGCGCAGGTTTGGAGGAGAGATGCAATTGCAGTTGCTGCAGCTAGAAGATCATGTTTGGCTTGGACTATCTCTTGGTTAGGGTTTGGACTATCTGATCAGCTCTTGTTAGTGCGCTATCCTTGGGGAAAGGTGCGCTACCCCTTGTTTGGATATCTAGCCTAGGGTTTGCTTCTGGAGTGATTCTCTGTCAAGGTTAAAGTTCTCGAAGGGTGGCTTCAGCCTATGGTTGGGTGACAATAGTGATATTGTTAATGGTAAAACGAGCACATTCATTCATATTCTAACATCATATTTAACTCTTCTTGATTTACGACTAGCACATATACTGCAAATCCACATCCTTGACTTCTTAGGAATATGAACATTGTTGAATTGTTTCTTCCATATTCTTATAAAATATGCATATGTAATAAAATTACCATTTCCTTCAACACCTTCAGCATATTCTTTGTACAAGTTGTATATTTCTCTCCTTGAGAAATTATCTAGAATATGTATTGTGTCTCTATCTGACATACACTCTTTATGTTTGGAAAAGAAGTCATGCATCCATGAAAATGTAGTGTTTGTTAATGGCCCACTCTCTCATCCATGATGAACCTTTGAATAAAATGAAGGATCGTTTTCCAACCTTGTTTGAATTCTTGATAGACGAAGATTACCAATTGAGTAAATGTTTTTGAAAACCTTTCTACAAAGTAAAAGATTTCCAATGCGATAATCATATCATGTCTTGGTGGATATCATGCACCCTATTAAATATGAATTTTGAATGCTCTTATTCATTGAAAAATATGTCTTCCTTTTATTCAAGTCATACATGTAGTCCATGATTTTCAAATAATTATTTTGACAACATTCACTTGAAATCAAATCACTTATGGAAACTGATTTAGTGATAAATTCTTTCCTAGACCTTCTATAACTAGAATGATTTGGATTGATATAAAAAGGTCTAGTCTTGGTCCTAGACACAATTTTTCTTTTCAATGTCTTCATTATTTCATCATCCTCACTAGAAGGAATTTCCTCATCACTAGAAGGAATATCAAGAAAAACATTGTCAGGAGACCGAACAAGAGAATCTTGATCACCTTGATTTGTTGCAACTGAATGATTGAGAACATGATCTTCATTCCTAGGTCCATCATAATCTTCATTGGTAATCTCGTTGATAATAGGAATATCAAACTCACTACAAAAATGATTACCATCATCATCGATGTCATTGGATCTTCCATGAAAATATTCACTTGAAGGAAAATCATAATCACCCTTAAGACTATCAATGTCATTAAAATCTTCTCTAACAGGAATATCTTCATCATCAGCAACAACATCATCAGTGCCTCTAAAATCTTCGCTTGGAGGAAAAACATCATCATCACCATTGGTGCCTTTAAATTTCCCACTGGGAAAAAAATTTCCACCATCGACATAATCATATTCACTACTTTTTAAATCCCCACTTGAGGGAAATTCTTCATCATCCTCATTAGTTTCTTGAAAATCCTCACTTGGAGTAAAATTCCCATGATCATCATCAATACCTTGGAAATCCTCACTTGGAGGAAATTCATCATCAACATTGTTACCTTTAAAATACCCACTCGGGAAAGAGTGTCTGTCATTGGCATAATCATCTTCATTGCCTTTAAAATCCCCACTTGAGGAAAATTCTTCATCATCCTCCTTAGTGCCTTGAAAATATTCACTTGGAGGAAAATAATCATCAATACCTTGAAAATCCTCACTTTGAGTAAAATCATCATCAACAACATTGTTGTCTTTAAATTTCCCACTCGGAAAAGAGTGTCCACCATTGGCATAATCAACTTCACTACTTTTAAAATCCATAATTGAGGGAAATTCTTCATCATCCTCGTTAGTGCCTTAAAATCCTTACTTGGAGGAAAATATTCATCATCCTCATCAGTACCTTGAAAATCCTCACTTGGAGGAAAATCATCATCATCAACATTGTTGCCTTTAAATTCTTCACTCAGGAAAAAATGTCCACCATTGGCATAATCATCTTCACTAATTTTAGAATCCCCACTTGAGGGAAATTCTTCATCATCCTCATTAGTACCTTGAAAATCCTCACTTGGAGGAAAATATTCATCATCCTCATCAGTACCTTGAAAATCCTCACTTTGAGGAAAATCATCATCACTAACATTGTTTCCTTTAAATTCCCCACTTGGGAAAGAATTTCCATCATTGGCATAATCATCTTCACTACTTTTAAAATCCCCACTTGAGGGAAATTCTTCATCATCCTCATTAGTGCCTTGGAAATCCTCACTTAGAGGAAAATCTTCATCAATGCCTTGAAAATCCTCACTTGGAGGAAAATTATCATCTCAATCATTTAAAGTGTGATCAAAGTCTCCACTTCGACCTACATTTTGATTATTTTCAATATTATTAAATTGTTAAACAGATTGATCACCATCATATTCCTCATATTTATCATTATTGCCTTCAAATTCCTCTCATTTAGGACTTTCCTGATGGACATGCTGAAAAAAAATTATTGCACTATGATCAAACTTCTGACTAGATGAAAAATATGACACCTCATTTACATTACAAGTATTCCCATCGTATTTTCTAGTCCCAAAAGAAGAGGTATGTAAAAAATTCGTTGATGTCTCAAAAATAAAATCTTATTTATATGACGAAGCCATCACTTCTCACTTAGAACATAGAATGATACAAATGCTCAGCCTCTGAATGACAATCTTATAACTTGCAAATTGAACTTTCCCTCCAAAAAATTCCCTCGAAAATTTCCCCCTCAAAATTTTCCCCTCAATTTTTCCCTCTATTATTTTCCCTTCAAAATTAAAAACAACTTTTACTCTATTAATTTGTTATTTATTTGTTAATTACAATATTTTTCATGTTTGTTTATTTATCCCACATTTATTAAACTTAGAAATGATTCGTATAATATTAGGTATATATGTACACATTCTTCTTCTTTTTTATTTATCCCACATTTGTTACAGTTAATAGTAATTTATATCATCTTTGTTATATATACATAGTCTTGTTTTGTCTTTTTACATTGGGTTAAATTTTGGGCAGCATTCATTAAATAGCTTGGAGCAATCTACAAGGGAGAAACATAGAGAAGACATTCAAGGAGAATTTATCATTTCAAAGGTTAGTTATTTTTTTAATTCTTATCATTTACCAAAAACAAATTTATAAGATCAACTTTGAATCACATGAGATTTTTTCATGCGAAAATTATAAAAAACCCTAAATTGTTTTAGATGTTTTCTAATCTTTTCTAAAAAAATCATAGCTTTTTAAAAAAATTTAGACCTTTTTCAAAGAAATTTTAACAAAATTCTTACAACTTTAAAAAAAAACAAATTTGGGTATAGTTTTTATAAAAGAATTACAGTTTTTATTGTTGTTAATAATTTTTTTATAGTTTTGGCCAATGGTGGTTAGTGGGCGGGATGCCCCTCCACACAGAACCATGACTTGGCCTATGGGGGCACTCAGGGCAATTCCCGACATCGCCCCAACCCCCTTGCGGCCAAGTCACGGTCTCGACCATGACTTGGCCGACGTGGGGTTGGCCCCCGCTGCCAAGCCCTAGGTGGGGCTGGGGAGATGCTCGAAATCTCCCCAACCCTCATAGGACAATATTTGGTCCCAGCATCACCCCAGTAACCCCATGGGTCAAAAAAAATTAATTTTTTTTAAGTTTAATTTTTATGGTCTATGTTAAAAAAAAAAAATTTATTATAATGTAAACATTTTCCAAACCTAATTTATTTTTTTATTTTTTCATATAGGAAAAATGGCAGGAAAGAAAATATATGTGAATGTATTTGGATCATGATCTGCAATAATGGAATCCAAAATTGCAACTGGAACCTCCATGAATGCTAGAAAACAAATTGATAACACATTAAGGTCCAACACTTGAGTTGTCAAGGGAAATGAAGAATGTTAAAGAGTGGAAATATGTGGAAGGTGAAAACAAACTAGAATATTCTTGGTTTGTTAAAGACAAACAAGGAAACAATGGAGAATATATATATTTGTATTGTGTCGAGTTTGAACATGTGCAAGGAAATTATCAGCCACTTGGCTTACTACAATATACATGTTTGGTGGCAGACACAGATATTTTTTATGCACTCGTGAAACAAGTCAGGACTTATATCAAGATTAGATCTTGTTTGAAATTGAGCAATTATAACAGGGGTGAATGTTTTACAGAATAATATGCATCTATCATTGAAGACATTGAGAAAGGCAATGTAAGTTTGTTTCTTTTTATTTTTGTATCTTGTATTATTTTTAGTATCATGTTAATTTTTTAATTTTATTTAACACAGAAATGTTATATTTTATTTTTATAGGATTTCGTTGAATGACTTTCACATATGTTAGTGGGGATTTACTCTACAGAGAAAAATATCATGGAAGTCATCAATGTCTTTCATATCGATAAGGCACAAGAAGGAAGGAAATATAAACAAAAAGTAATAGAGGTTGAAGCTGCAAGAGTAGACAGACAAGAACATGAATGAAGAAAGAAAAGTCCTCATTCTAGAAATCCTAAAAATGTTACATTTGAAGATGAGGAAACTCCAAATGAATATTTTGTTGAGATTAGTCCCAATCAGGTTATCACTCTTCACAAGAAGAATAAACAAGAGAAAGTTCGCAAAAGAGTGATGTTCAGGGATGATTCCATTCCTATTGATTATGAAGAAATTGTTGATTTAGATGAAACCCATTTAAATCATAAGAGGAAGAAAACAAATGTTTTTGATGATGAAAAATCCATCGTTAGCTCTGAATATTATAATGAAAGTCATAAAGGTAACAGATAAATAATGACATTGAGTGCTAATCTAGAAGATGGTATTATGAAAAAAACACAAAATATCATTTGAAATAGATTGATGATGGCGAAATTAGTTGATGATGGTCATACATTTCAGTCGAATGTGAAGCATCTTTATAAGCCCACAAAAGAGAAAGAAAAATATCAAATTAGAAAACCGCATAACTTGCATATTCACAATTTGAAAGCATTGATTAGGTACAATCCATATGCACATGTGGTTGACTACCTAGTTCTTGTTGACCCAATGGAAGTTCCTAGCAGGGATGAATTTGATAGATCAAAATGTTTTGACTGCAAATATTATGTGATTGGAGGAAATCATTCTGCAGAAGCTAGAAGATAATCAATGCAAGAATATCCCAATAACCTTCTTTTTGAGACAGCTAAATGCATAATTTATGTTGGTTTAACAAATTCAAAAGCAAATATTTGGCATGGGATCATAACACAGATAATGATTACATGATGTCCATGACTTTCATTCAAAGGGTGAGATTTATCCATAATGAGTTTTCTTAAATATGTCGTGGGGAGAGATCAAATGTTGATGCGAAGTTTCGGAATCAATGTTGAATGGAAATAGGCTTCACAATTGATGATGAAAATGGAAAAGAAAAAAATCGCAAAGGAAGTGATGTATTCAAAGTTGTGGATAGTTATTTTCAATTGGTATTTAGAAACTGGACATGTATCAGATTTGATAGATGAGATCTTCAGCGTATGGAAAATTATTGGTATAAAAAATCAGAGAGTTAAGAAGGCTAAACCCTTAATATGTAGCACAAGTAAGACATGTCCAGAAATCAAGAATCTGCTAGAAGATATGACTATAATACCTTACAGAATGATACAAGGAGTGAAGGATGAGAAACTTATCATAGCTATATTATCATGTGTAAGGATGGTTGAATTGTCAATGGAATAAATGTGTGATGAATTTAAAAAGTAAGTTTGTTGAGTTATTTTTATTTATGTTAGGACAAGAAAATTAATTTTTTCAGTTTAACATATCAATGTTCTAAGTATTTTATTATATATATCATTATAACATTATTTATTTATTTTATTTAGTCACAAGGTGTATATGAGAATACAAGAGGAAATGGTTAAGATGTTGAATGAAAAGAGTTGGGATGATGTTAAACTCAATTATCCAGATTCAAGCTCTACAACATTATTAAAACATTTTTGTGTTGCATTCAAAAAGGTATGTTGATTTATTACATTCATATTATTCATTTGTAGATTAATTTATTTATTATTATTATTATTATTATTATTATTGTGTGTGTGTGTGTGTGTGTGTGTGTGTGTGTGTGTGTTTCATTAAAGATGCCAAAGAAGAATGCAGATGGAGTACCTCAAACCTTCAAAAGTTTTATTCAAAAATCCAAGTTTAAAAGAGAAAGAAGGAGACGTGTTCGAACTGTTGAACTTGATGAGATCACTACATTTGGAATGGGTTTGACATTGTTCAGTATAAAGTGATATTAGGTGATTGTGAACAAATTGCAAGTATTGTTCCTAAAAAATAATACTCTCTAGTTATTGTGGATATCTCTCATGGTTATAATATATAAAACATTGGATATCATATTGAGTCTTATACTTATCAAGATTTCAATAAAGTGGTTATGGGATCTATGGAAGTCACAACATCACCATTTTGGAGATTTATGGTTTTTCATTCAGACACACAATAAGGATTAGTACAATCAAGTTTCAAGGAAAAAGAAAAGACAATGATGCAGCTTATTTGGTAAGATATTGAAAGTGAATGTTTAGCGATTAATATTACAAATCAATTTTATTAATTCACAAGTTAATTGAATTTGCACTTATTTATGTTACAGACACAAGCCTAATATTCAGAGCTCCAATAGAGAACCATTTACACGTGATATTGAGAGTATACATCTTGCAACCTGGACAAAAGATGATTCTTATAATTCGATTCTTGTCAATGTAAAGGTTCGAGGGAAGCCTAGCAATCTTGTGGTTAGAAATCTAACATATGAGGAAAAATATTTGGAAAGAGAGATAGTTAACATTTATCAAAAACCACAAGAATTAATTAATTATCTTATAGACACATTTTCAAATGAAGGAGATTGGGTTTTGGATTTGTTCTCGGGTTCAGGTAAGAATTATGATCTAACATTTATGAAATCATACTTCAATCTTTATTATTTTTTATTTATGTCTTTTACATTATTTAAATTAATTTTTTTTTTTATTTGGTGATTAGGTACAACACTAGTGTGTTGTTTATAGAAAGAAAGAAATTACATAGCCATTAAAAATGACCCACTACAATGCAATTTTATTCAGCAGAGAATTAATGTTATTCCATCTCTTCCAGATGAAATGCAAGAAGTTGGCTTAAGGAAAGGAGATTTTAATGAATCAAAGGTGGAAAAAATCTCAAATGAACCTCGAGTACCATTAGGAGGATTAATTGGAAATGATCACTTTGGAGAACTTGCGGATATCAAAGACCCGATGGAAAAGCAAAATGACACAATGGAAGCACAGAATGTTGTCCAAGAAGATGATAATGTGTCTGTTAAGAATGATGAATTTGGGATATATAATATTGTTGATTAGTTTTAATATGCCCTTGAAAACGATGCTCAATTTTGTAAATTTTTAATGAGCTATAACTGTAATGTTTTGGCTTTCAGATTTTAAAATAAGAATGAATATGTATCTATTGTTGTTTTATGATGAATCTTTTTTATTATTTTATTTTTCCTTTTATTTGTATGTGAATCACTATACTAGGGAAAATGATATGAAACGTTGTCATTTGTTTACTTCAAATATATAAAAATATGGAAAAAAAAATGTTAATTTAAAAAAAAAAAACTATTTTTGTTCAATTATGTCCATAAAAATGTTTTATTTGACATGTTATTGTAAATGGATAGGTACCAAAATGTATAGGTTTTTTATTATGGATGGCTTTAAAATGTATATTTTTTTGTTAAATATGTAAAATTGGTGTTATTTAACTACAATTATTTTCTGTGTATTGAAGTAAAGGTAAACAATGTGTTACAAATGATATTTTCCACTAGATTTAAAAAGTATGGAACATAAATTAATTAAGGCATTGTCTAATTGTTCTATGTTTTGGTTTTTTCTCCGAAATCTGGCGACACAAATTTGCACGAAATCACTATTTCCTGACTTGTTTAAAATCCATTTTTTAATTCAAAAATGGATTTAGTATGTTGAAAAACCCTTAGAGCACTCGGATTATACAGAAATAATTACTCAAATGTGCAGATCTAACAATTTATCGCTAGATTTCGGGCAAATATTCCCGGAAAATATCGCCTGAAAAATACCAAAACGTAGAACAATTAGACTACGGCATTAATTAAGGAGACA
>SNQJ01S0009810.1:41855-55134 GCA_010110895.2 Picea sitchensis
TTAACAAATTTGACAAATTAAATAAATAAATACATATAAACCTTATGCTAAGTTGTGTAATCTTGCATTATGTGTTATTTGATAAATCAATATTGAGAGAGATGTTACACCAAATCTAACCAAAACTCCTAATAAACATTGTATCAAAATCTTAAGTTATAAAACTCCAAAAATATATCCAATTCTAATAAAAATTCCTAATAAAGATTGTACCAAAAAAGCTTATATATACAAACCTCAACTCTAATTATTTTCAAAAGCTCTTTTGTGTTTCTGGCCTTTACCAATACATATGCGTTGGAGTGTACCAAAAAAGCTTATATAAACAAACCTCAACTCTAATTATTTTCAAAAGCTCTTTTGTGTTTCTGGCCTTTACCAATACATATGCGTTGGNCTTGCATTATGTGTTATTTGATAAATCAATATTGAGAGGGATGTTACACCAAATCTAACCAAAACTCCTAATAAACATTGTATCAAAATCTTAAGTTATAAAACTCCAAAAATATATCCAATTCTAATAAAAATTCCTAATAAAGATTGTACCAAAAAAACTTATATATACAAACCTCAACTCTAATTATTTTCAAAAGCTCTTTTGTGTTTCTGGCCTTTACCAATACATATGCGTTGGAGTGTACCAAAAAAGCTTATATAAACAAACCTCAACTCTAATTATTTTCAAAAGCTCTTTTGTGTTTCTGGCCTTTACCAATACATATGCGTTGGAGTGTTTGGTAAGAGTTTGTTTCTGATATCTGATTATTTCTTTTTTTCTATAATAATAGACACCAACCTTTTATTAATCTTGCATGGTAAAAATGTAATTTTTCTATGCTCATAAGAATTTTTATAAAGTGTACATTTTCAACATATTGTATATATATTTTATTTAAAGTGTACATTTTCAACATATTGTATATTTATTTTATTTTCAAATGGATGATAAAAAAGTTGTCACCATAAACATTTTTATAAATACATTTTCAACATGTATTTTTATTAATACATTTTCAACATGTACTTTTATAAAATGTACATTTCAACATATTTTATATATATTATAAGAAACATAATGTTATTTTCAAATGGATGATAAAAAAAAGTTGTGACCATAAACATTTTTATAAATACAATTTCAATATTGTATATTTATTATAAAAAAATAGTACATATTGTATATTTATCATACAAAAGAGAATGCTAGTGTTAGATGATAGACAAATCCCTAAACTTTGAAGGATTAGGCAATTTTAGTGTTATCAGAATCGGCCCGGTTCAACAAAATCGGTCGATCAAACCAGTCTCCAACCCCAAAACGGTTGGACCAGCCACTTTGAACCATTTTTTGTTCATTCCATACCAAACCAGCCAAAAATGGTGAACCAACCGGTTCCATACAGAACACATATGATGCACTAGAGAAAGCGGATTTCAATTTTTTTTTGGCAAAAAAAATAAATTGTGGTTGAGGGGGCTTGGACTTGGACCCACTTCCACAACCAGAGGTACAAATACCTTCAGAGCCATGGGAATTGAGCAAAATCCATAATCCCCAAGTGGGGTCCCAGTGTATTAATGTTGAGGATGAGGATTTCGATGAGGACCCTGATTATTAGGATAGTACTATCTAGATTCTAGTATCAAACAATGCACTATGCTTATTTTTTAACTCTGGAGGACATTTAGAGCCTCTTTGTTGATGTATTTGTGTTCATAACTTCAAATATGTATTGCACTCGGTGTTATTTTGGTTATATGCACTCTTACTCGCTATATAAATGAGAATCTTTGCATATTTGTGTATAACGGTTTGGATTCGTGTTGATGTACATGAACATATATGTTTTTTTCAAGTTTTGAATATTTTTTTATTTTTTGGTTGATCGGTTTTTTCCCGATCTGGTTCAGTTTTGAATTTTTAGGGTCAACCGATTTTTTGGTCCGGTTTTTTTTCAGTGTCCGATCCAGTTTTTTCCAGGAGTCTCGTCCAGTTTTGAATTTTTGAGGTCGACCGATCCGGTCCGGTTTTCAGTTCCAATAACATTGGACAATTTGCATGTAGGAACCTTTGAAGTCTCACTGGAACGAAGTACTCTTAATTAACATTAGGAGATATTTGTTCAAATAGATCCTTACTTGTACCCAACATTACAATTTCAAGATAGGTTAATATTTAACCCATGCACTTATTTTTAGTTTATATAATAGTTAACTGCAAAAAGATGAAAAGGTTTTAAAGCTACATGTAATTTGTTAGTAAAAAATCCAAGCTATGAAATGTAAACTTTATTTGGCAAACAAGTCTCGTAAACTTCATATGACAAATCAGTTATATTGTACTCTCTAAACTTTGAAATATTAGGGACTTCTAGTGTTATCAGAACCGACCTGGTTCAACAAAGACGACCGGTCGGATCGGTTTCCAACCCCAAAACAGTGGGACCGGCCACACTAAACCGTTTTTGGCTGATTATGTACCAAAATCAGTCGGTTCCGTACCGAACCAGCCAAAAATGTTGAACCAGTTGGTTTCGTACGGAACACATACAATGCACTAGAAAAGGCGAATTTCAATTTTTTTTGGCAAAAAAATTAAATTGTGGTTGAGGGGGCTTGGACTTGGACCCACTTCCACAACCAGAGGTACAAATACCTTCAGGGCTAGGAGAATCAAGCAGAATCCATAATCCCCAAGTGGGGTCCCAGTGTATTCATGTTGAGGATGAGGATTATGATGAGGACTCTGATGATTAGTACATAGTATCTAGATTCTAGTATCAAACTGTACACTGCTTATTTAGAGCCTCTTTGTTGATGTATTTTTGTTCATAACTTCAAATATGTATTGCACTCTATGCTATTTTGGTTATATGCAGTCTTACTTGCTATATCAATGAGAATCTTTGCATATTTGTGTATATAATGGTTTGGATTCATTTTGATGCACATGAATATATATATGTTTTTTTTCAAGTTTTGAATATTTTTGTAGTTTTTGGTCGACCTGTTTTTTATCCGGTTTTTTCCCAATCTGGTTCAGTTTCGAATTTTTGGGGTCAACCGGTTTTTTGGTCCGGTTTTTTTCCAGTTTTTTCCGGTCCAGTCCAGTTTTGAATTTTTGGGGTCGACCAGTCCGGTCCAATCCAGTTTTGAATTTTTGGGGTCGACCAGTCCGGTCCGGTTTTCGCATATAGGAACCTTTGAAGTCTCACTTGAACAAAGTACTCTTAATGTTAGTACTCTTAATTAACATTGGAAATATTTGTTCAAATAGATCCTTAATTGTACCCAACATTACAATTTCAAGATAGATTAATATTTAACCCATGCACTTATTTTTAGTTATTTTTAGTTTATATAATTGTTAACTGCAAATAGATGAAAAGGTTTTAAAGCTAAATGTAATTTGCAAGTAAAAAAGCAAGTTAAGAAATGTAAACTTCATTTGGCAAACGACTCTCGTAAACTTCAATTGGCAAACAAGTCTCTCTCGATTGTTATTGGATTTATTCAAGATTTAAAGACATCCTCATAAGGCCATTGTGTTATTAATGTGTGTTGCTTTTCTTCGAACTCTCGGGAGGCAATGAATCATGTGTTACATGTTCCTGTAATTGTGGGTGGATTATATGTACCTCGAATAGTGTCAACTCTCACTTTTACATGATTTCCAAAATACAGCCTAGTTGACGATATAACAGTTTCTAAATAACAAGTAAAAAAAATCCTTGTACCACAGCCGATGCCAGCACCTCATCAGTCTCTGAATATGCAATCAGAAACTAGGGTGTGAATATGCAATCAGAAACTAGGGTCTTTATAGCCTAAACTAAAAATAAAACTTTAAACTTTTATTTGTAAGGGTTCAATCTGTGCTCATCAATTATGGCAAACAAAAGCTATATCCAAATAAAAATCCAAATGTGACAACATAATATAAACTCTGTACATGTGGCATTCTTGAGATTTCGAATATTTATCAAACTAGAGATAACGATGCGTATGTAGAACAAGGCAGCTACATATACAATCCATTAACGAATCCAAACACAACCAGTTTTTAAATTTTCAAGTCAAATCCAAATTTTATTTAGAATGGCATATTCCTGGACCGTGACTAGTCTACACGCCACACCAAATGTGAGGCAATTTTTTTTGCTGAAGCATAGTTTATGACGAACTCTTTGTACTTGAACGCATCATAGTTGTTTTGACATTCAAATAATAATTCAATATGAATCCAAATAAGGGGACACTGCATGACTTTTGTACCATGAAAAGTTTCTCCATCGATTTTGTAACATGAAAGTTTCACTACTTTGTGTATGGGAATAAAGAAACTCCTAAGCAATAATATATGTTTATTTATGCTGTTAGGATAAAACAACATTATAGTGTGTAAGCATTTTCATCTTCTCCATCTGTTCCTTTACATATTCATGTACATCACCCAAAATACGACGGTTTCTTTCCTCATTATGGAATCACAAAAGCTTTTATTATATGAAATTTGATCTCACAAGGGAGAACCATTAATTAGATCAAAATAAGTCATGCATCATCCAACCACTCATTTATCAGACTGATTTTGGATGAGATGATTCACAACACCTTGAGACACTGCTAGATCAATTCAAGCAAATTGCACTACTCGCATCCGTCTCTCAAAAGGAGATGAATGGCTTAAAAATCCCAAAAAAATGAGGTCAAGATAGGAGTGAAAGCAATGACATGTAATATAATGGTCTGCCAAAGTTACACTTTTTTCCATTTAATTGCACTTCCAGAAATTTAATCTTCAAGGGGAGCTACAGACTCCGCCATGTAATCACCCTTCCAGATATCATCAGTGGATACACTACACTTCAATGTTTCCTGATGATTCCCTCGCATGCATAAGCACGAGATGCATGCGAGGAAGAAGAGATTAGTTTTATGAAGGAAACCACATAATGGATGATCTCAACAAATTAAGATACATTTTATGGACAGTTCCAAGGCATTATACAACAGACAATAGAATCAAACTACAAGAGCAGAAAGGAATCCTATGTAACAAGATAAGCTTCCATTTTAAAAAAAAAGTCTATGAAATATATTATTTCCTTACTGAAAACAAGAGCCGCATCCAATGAGAAAACACATTATAAACCTCATTTTTTCCCACATTAACTGTGGATGTCATTATTTTGGAGAACTTGAAGATCTCTGGATTCTCCCATTTAATTTTTTGCAACTATGATACCTTACAGTTCAGGTGACTTTCTTTGTGTTTTTGGCAGCTGAAATGTGGTCCTGCAAGATCAAGGAAGATTAGTTAATTGCAATGTTCAGACATATTAACATACATCACAACCATGAACTAAAATTTAAACAGTTTGTGTCATGATAAATGGATGAAAAAACTGGTAATAAATGTGCAATTCTAAGCATATAGCCATGTGTTGTCATTGCTGCCCCTCTTATCAGGCAGAAGTTTAAAAATAATAAGGTACAAGACAATGCATTGAAGATATATTCCAATGAGACCTGATTGATATGGAGAATCTCCTGCAAAGTCTTACACGAGTTAGATAGTAAACCATTATCCAAATCAGAAGGAACACTTCTGAAGTGCTGGGCAGACAAAATTACGAATGTGTGAGAATGCATTTCGACCTCGGAAAAGTTCTCATCAATTTTCTAAGCACTAGTTTGCTGAGGTTTTTGCCCAGTTACAGATGATTCCTAAAATCCAAATCAAAATTACATAATCTAAGAAATATGACCATTTGGCATGGAATCTATACTTAGCCTTGGTGTATATTGAAACATTAGTAACATGAACTTGAGAGTTAATATTGTCCATTATCAATGAAATATTGAAATGTACCATTTCATCATTTGCATCTCTGTACAATCCGATATGCTAAGTTCTAAATGTAAATAATAAACATTAGTAACATGAACTCAAGAGTTAATATCGTCTGAGAGATGGGTATTAAAGAGAGATCAGATAAAGTTCTTAAGAGAGAGATGGGTATTAAACTTTTTGTTTAATACTTACATTTAAAAATTAAAAGAAAAAAAAAGTTTAATATATATAAAATAGCACTAAGTCAAAAGTAAGGGAATTAAAGAAGATTAAAAAATAATATTTAGAAGGCCAGACGCTACAGGACCTAGTCTTTACAAATCAACAGTCAGATGGATATATATATATATATATATAATAGATATGTATATATATAATATATATGTATTACATATATACATATATGTATTACATATATACATGTAGATGTGAGCCGTCACATTTTCAGACTTTGAAAGGCGAGCTTTAGTTGAATGTTAGGGCCCTCTATCTACCCAACAATGGGGGGAGTTTACTATCAGCCCATCTCCCCAACAGTCAACTTAGCAAGTTAACACCTTTATTGCTCCACCTGAACAACTAGAGTACGGACAAGAAGCCCCCCAATACAATATGGGGGGCATATCTCTCTGCCTTTCAGGCCACTTTCAAGCAAGAACCAATATGTTCCACCAATAGCACCTTTCTCCAATAAAAAAGCAAGATGAGAATCATCATTTGTTGTTTCTTTTCTTTCAAAAAAAAATAGCAGGGTGAATAAATTATACCCAGTCAATAAGTAGTTCACGAAAGATTCTTGACTTCCGTTATTCTTGTTGGCTTAAAAATGGTAAGGGTTCTTGGTAGCATTCTTCCAACCTTCTTTCAGCAATCAATTCATTGGCTTATTGTTCCCTCACATAGAGTAACTAGCAACTTGAGATATGAGACAAACAAGAAGCTAGCAAAGCTTTAGAGCTCTGTCCCCATGCATCCTCCACCACCCAATTGAGTTTTCCTAGGTTATCATAAGTCAATCCTGCCTCACCTCTAATGTGTTGAAGGTGCCACTAAGTTCTACAAAACAAAGAAATTGTTGGCAAAGTACCATGTCAAAATAGTCAATGAACATCTTCTCAATAGTAGCTTGGAATCCCTTCAACTCTCAATCATTATTAAGAGGTACTCTCCCAAGCCTCTCCACATAGCACTCAGGTTTAACTACATAATCTACTTTGTTGAATGGTGTGTTCACAGAATCCCAATATCTCACAAATGGCAACTTTAACTCAAACCAACATGTTGTCAAAGCGCATACAATCTGCACACCAAAAATTCATTCAACACCCTTTGCTTCACACTCTTCCCCTCGTTTATTTTGGAGTCACTGAATCTAAACCAATCATTGCATATAACAATGGATAATAGCACCTCAAGCATCCTCTCCAATAAAATAAAGTAGGTAGCATATCTAGTATCTATAAACTTGAGAAATCCCTTCGGTATGAGACCAATATATAGCTGAGGTATGGTGGTTAGAAATAAATATCAACATTTCTTTAGCAACTTTCACCAAAAATGATATCAACGTTACCATAACAACATCGTTCACTGCATTATTAAATGCACACATACGATATAAGGTCTAATATATATCTTCCTACTTGCTCTAAACCACTAACCCTATAACCTACAAACACGTCGAGCATTTGTCGCTACCTGCACTACATTTGAGGGCTTCTAACAACTACATAGTACAAATAACATCCCGAAATAGCAATACACAGTAACAGTAAACAATAAAAAACAATGAATACAAATGACATTACAACAAGGTTGTTTCCAATAGGATGGGAAAAGTAGGTCAAATTTCTATTCGAGCAATTACAGCCAATTCAGATTTAGAATTTAATCAGAAGTAGACCAATTGCAGGGTGAAGTTCGCAGCCTCATGAATCAGGTTTCAAAAGTGGAGCGTAAAAACCTTATTCTCAAAAATAGCAAGTACCAGATGCCAAAACGTAGGATTCACTCCAACCACCTAGTGATTCCTTGCATGCAGAAATTCTGGATCTCAAGAACAAACAAGACGAGATTCGTTCTCTACAAGAGACTTTCAAACAGGAAATTGAGACTCAAATTAAATCTTAAACATAGATAGTTTAGGGGAGTGACAAAAAAACCCTAGTTACCTCAGTTGAAGAGGTTGTGCAAACCAAACTTAATGAAGAGCATATGAGGAGAGCTAGAGAGTTGAATCTGAAGGTGAGGGGACTCCCTTTATCCTCAACATTGCATCCTAACCCTATACAGACGAGAATCTCCTTCCTTAGGAGACAATGGACCTCCCTGATATCAACCTAGAGAGAGCTTGGTTCAATTCAAATTCTACTCCCTTTCTCTGATTTAGATCATTAGGGGACCATTTGCACACCCTCCATGCAAAGCAGTGGCTTTTCTCTCTTCCTCATAGGATCTTCTTCAACAAGAATCTCACATGATCTCTAGTCACAAAGCTTGAGCGATCTGGGGAATGGATGGCAGCAGCACGATAGGAGAGGAAATGGGCAGTCATTCAAGATCTCAGGGTGGTCATCCAGAATCACCAACCTCTACAATGGACATGTCCTAGATTCTCAAAATGACAAGCCATGGGTGAGAAATGGGGTTTTCGAGGGTTACAATCAAATGTTAGAAATGCAACGAAGTCTTTAGGTCTTCCCCTAGGGAAATTTATGATGCACTCGGACCTTTTGATATTCTCTTCATGGTTGAGATGCACGCAGCACAGGAGCCCCACCAAACCCGTGTCGAATTACCTAGGGTACCTTTGTTTATCTGCATGTAGACAAGAGACTCGAAGTTCAGGAGGTGTCCACAGATTGGAATGGTGTGGCTTGCCTTAATTTGGACTTCCTACAAGATTGGGTGTGGCTTGCCTTAATTTGGACTTCCTACAAGATTGAGTTTCATTGGTCGCCTTAGATGAGTTCACCAGATTCATGTGGGTTCGAGTTAGCAACATGTCCCCCATTCCCTTAGATAATTATTTTGCGGGTTGCTATTTCCCACCTAATTCTTTAGATTTTTCACTCCACGGTGATTTTAAAGGGATTCGTAACAAGACCTATATGTCGACATCATCCAGTACTCAACTTTGGGGGAGGTTATTTTTCTAGGAGATTTCAACGCCCATCAATAGATTTCCTTTCATGATAGGTCACAGGATGTTCTTTGTATTCAAGAGAATGAGCCAGCCTCAATTAGATTCCCAGAGTTTTCAGATGATGCCATGGGACCCCTCTCAAGTTATGGAAAACACCTCCATCATCTCAATGAATCCAACAACTTGTTGATCTTCAATGGTATCCCCTATTTCCCTCACTCTGATATTTTCACCTATTTCCCTCTTGGGAGGGTAGAGTGTGTGTTAGACTACATTCTACATTCTAGACAACCAAGATATGCTTCACTTTATCTACCCACTCTCCATTACTCTCATACCTACTATCGACCATGCCCTCCTGTTTGTTTCCCTTTGTGCTAACCATCCCCCCTAAACCACCATTCTCTTTGAAGAGGCAAATCAACAAATCTATACTACATGCCTTAAAGAGCTACTCCCCCCCTTAACAATTTCATGTCCTTGGAATCAACTACCTTGAAATATGATTGTCTTTCCTCTGCAATCTGAGATGTGTCCCTTAGTTCTTACCCTCATACCACAAGGCCTTCTTCTCACTACTCAAAAACCAATTTCAGTCCCATGAACAAGTGGCATAATGATGAGTGCAAATAATATCACAAATAGCTCCATTACACCCTTTTTGATAAACCCACTTCTTACCCTCTGATGTTGAGATCTTATAGATTCCTTCTCCACTGCAAGAAACACCTCTTCAGCTCACAAAAGAGATGTGACTTGTGTGCCTCACTTTGCCACTCCCCTATAAACTTATGGCACACCCTCTTCCCTCGTCACAACAATCTACATACCAATCTTGATCCTCAGTCCATGTTTACCCACAATACTACACTTAATGATATTCTTGGACAACCCCTCATCTTAGTCACCTCCCCACCACCATCTTGTCAAATGTTATACTATACACATATCAAGCAAGCAATTTGGGAGATGAACACGAGCAAGGCCGCATATGATGAAGGTTTCCAAGCGAAGCTCTTCAAGGATGCTATACACTTACTAGTGCATCACATCATTACCTTATTTAATCACATTGTATGCTCTTGAATTCCACCAACCTGGTGCCACCATATTCTCCACCTAATTCATAAAGCAGGTCCTAGTACTTATTCAAACAACTAGAAGACAAATATGGTGGGATTCGGGACACATTTTCGAAGCTCTATGCCATAGCACTTCCTCCAATTAGTTGGCATATCAATTGATCAACTTTGTCCATTTAAGTACTCTTTAGATGCACCTAGTCACCTCCTACTATGATCATTGGAGAGGATATTGATAGGCTATATATTCAAGTTATGTGAATCGCACCTCCAAAGGGGTTGAAGTCCAAGACAACCTTTTACACATATCACTTCATGGAGCTATGGGACGATCTCATTGTTAAGCCCCTTTATGCGTTCCAACATTGGATGCATGAGCTCAAGAGTTGGGATCCCCCTAAAGCTAATTTCTAGTTCTCATCAGCTTTGGGTGGATGATGAACTCCAAATCCCACAAGAGGACAGATTATGACAACTTTTCCATAGACAAGAGCACAAGACTGAGGAGCACTTTGGATTCAAATGCCCCCAATACGAGGAGATATGTAAACAATTGTATTGTTTGTTTAGAGAGTTGCACAAATCCTTCTCGACATTATTCCAGTACTAAGACCGGATCTCCCTAGCCTTGTATATGCAAGAGGCCCTCCAACATAGATATCTCATCCTTCGGCCAACCCAAGACTAGATACTACTCAATGGATGACATCTTTCTTTCCAATGATCCCAACAGATGGAGATCCCAAATTCATCGAACCCTGAGGGGTAATCCAACCTTCCCCGGCTAAAACCCTGCAGAGTTGTGAACTTAGATCCTGGAACAACTTACACCGGACCAACAGATAGTCAACTTCCTCTAGATCCCAATAGTTGAGCATTTCCTCTAGAAAGAGAGAGAATTCTTCAACCAGTTCCAGCCTATCCACCATGTCTTCTATCTAGAGTTTCTTCACTTTGGCCTCAGATAGTAGAAAAGTTGCTTCAAAAGAGGAAGCCTTCCCTCTCCTCCTTCAACGGACATACATTAGGAGCCTCAAGGCTCATTTGTTGCGTACACTCTCCTAAAGCATTGTTTTCCCCTCTGGCTTTCAGCCATTAGAGTTTAGATATTACATATTAGCTTTGCTTTCGCCTTTTGCTTTTACAAGAGTGGCCTTATCACTGGCACTTTGTATCCACATTGTTTTATTACACAGTCCCATTGAATTTTTTGGTCATTTGATGGACATTAATAAACTTATTTTATCTTAGCTTATCTATAGCATCTCGAACTAAAGAGTTAAATCCTTGCACTTTAAGAAAAAAGAAATCAATTGAAGATATAAAACCTTTCACCCAACCAAGGCTGTCTGATTCCTCCATTCGAAAGATAATTTTGAACCTTGTTTTTCAAGCAATGGAGTCCCAAGTTTCTTTCCAATTATGGGATTTATGATGATGATGATGATGATTAACGTCCACTGAGACCAAAATTGGTCTATGAAATCTTTGTAGCTAAAGTTGTCATGAACGTCTCCTTATAAAAACATGAAGTTACCAGAATTGCCCCTAAGCACACCCACACCACACCCGAATCGGATCAGAACCGTGGAATTGTCGATAGCTAAAGTTTTCTCGAACATCTCCTTATAAAAACATGAAACGGAAACATGAAATTACCAGAATTGCCCCTAGGCACACCAACACTACACCTGAATCAGATTGGAATCATGGACTCGTCGATCAGAATCAGATTCTCAAGATTCCAACCTTTTTTAGTGGATCCGTTTTTGCATTTAGATTCTATTTCCAGTTTGGTTGGGTGCAAATCCAGTTATATGAATCACCTAGGGTTAAACAGGAATCAGATCCTGTTGATGTAAACAATTCCCTAAGGTCGAGAACCATTTCCATCCACAGGTTCTGATTCTGGAAATCACATAAAAAAAGATTGGAAAAATGTTGTTTCCAGCATGGAAGGGGCTTTAATCTAAACCTAAAATATCATTCAATTTACCTCGACGCTTTGACTTATGTCAACTGCCATTTGCACAGCAAGTGCTCCAAAGCTTTCACATCGTTCCTCTAGCGTAACCAGCATTTGCACAGGGAACACCACCTAATTCCATAATCATTTCCTTAAATAACATGTGATGCTTGAAGAGACAAAACTGAAGGAATTTACGGCCACTTTGCACTGTGTTAATGATAAATTAAACATAATATCTTCAATAGTATATCTTAAAAATTCTTTAAGTAGGTTGTGGAATGCTTTAAAAAATGCACAATTCAATTAAAGTCTCTTAAAGTTACGCTTAACAAAAACCGTAACAAGATACACTACAGACCCACTTTAGATGCAATCATAGTTAAATTGTTCAACACCTATTTGAAGTAGCCCTCGGCATATTCTTGGGTTTATCCCTACTGCAACTTATTTAGGAAATGCAGGGTGAGATCAGCACCAAGGCTGTTGGGAGCGTGGAGCGAGAGCGGGAGCGGGAAGCGCAGATTTTCAAAACTCTCCGGGAGCGGGAGCGTTTCGGGATATATATATAACATGCAGAATGTTGAATCAATTGCAAAAAACATGAAAACATAGATATAAGATCATTTAACTAATTGATTAGTGATGAATTGTGATCATTAAAGCATCAACCATTTAGTACATACTACATACTACATACTACACATATAACATCAATCATAAACACATGTGGGACTCAACATTAAAGCATCATAACATCAATCATTAACTTCAAAGGTAAATTGTCGTATGATGTTCTTAAGTTCATAACTTCATAACTTCATTGTTTACAGAATAAGCCATAATAAAGAGTCAAGACTCAAGACTCAAGACAAAGTACTAAGTTTTAGAGACTACTTCTAAACATGAAACAAAAAAAGAGATCTAGCAAGTACTAAGTACTATGCTCTAAGTTTTCCTCTTGCCACGAAAAAATTCTAGTTTCTTCTCCCGTGATCTTTGAATAAGAGGAGGAACATGTGGAAGTGATCATGGAACACGACCAGCAGCTGAATGGCCCCCACATGACAATGGATGATGTGCAGATAAAGGTAAAACTGATGAATCTAGAACCCTTGTAGTGGATGGGGGTGGCATGTCTCCTCCAGGAATATGATCGCCATCATGATCACTCAAAAGTTCCTCTTGCAAGCGCTCTAAAACAATGGTTCCATCCTGTAAATTAG
>SNQJ01S0009810.1:57142-93964 GCA_010110895.2 Picea sitchensis
ACAATTGTCTTTTGACGAATCCGCAAACGGGGATTTGGTCCTATTACAATAACCGACATGATCAATCCACAATGGGGATTGATCCTATGAATAATATATCAATAATAATAAGAATACTCTTTGCAGTTACATTATTTCAACAGGAGCAACATCAAATATCGCTTTCTTCTAGAGTAAACCAAGTTTTATGAATGGCTTCATCTTCCTTGTATATAACATTTTTTGTTGCCTTAATGTTGGAACTTGGAATGGCAAGTTCCAAAAAAGACAACAATCATCATTGAGCAGATACCAAGCCCAATGATACAATAACATGAATTTTATCAACAAACTAGACTCTTCTTGTGACCAATCTACAACAAACCTTGGGATCTCAAATTTGCCAAACTAAAACACTTCACTATGGAAATGCCATGTGCACATGAACATTCCAGCAATCATTTTTTATGCACAAAAAAAAAATTAATGGAACCATAATCAAAAAAAATTAAATAATTTTAACACAATGAAAAGGAAATACATCTGAAGCACATACAAAATTATGATTCATTGAAAGCAATATTATTAGATGTTCACATCTCTGATTTCTAAGTTGTCACATCTATATTTCTAGGGCTCCATCTCTACCCTACATTTTTGCTACTTTGCCTCCACATTATCCATTCATTACCAATCAAATCCTTGCTAGTAGTTTATGCCTAATTTATCAGCTCATTTTCAAACTGTCATGCTAGGTCTACCATCTCATTAACTGCTACCCTATGGTATGAAGTGGTCTGAAAACTTTGGCAAACCTCTGCCATGTCTCTACCATATCTATGAAGTGTGTCCTAGTCAAGGGCATCCATATTTATCTTGTGTAATTCTGTCTCCAGACATTCTCCAGCTTTGTCCCAGTGAAAACTGAAAATGGTACCTACACTGATGTTTGCCCATGTCCAGCAATACTCGTGCATCAAAAAACATGGTATGCCTATCTTCTCTATGACAATTTATGCCACCTTTACTCCCAGAATATACCCTTTTGAGGGCATTGTTGGTTATGCTCTACAACTTGCAGTTTTGTTGGCATCTTCTAGTCTAAAACATCGTTGTTTCTCTGTTGGGCATCTTAATTCTTGAGCCATTGGACTTCCACAATTTCCACTATGTAGAACATCAATGAGTCTGCAATATGTTTGCCGCTATGATTTCCTCACAGACTCACATCCCTCACAGTGATTAAGCACAATGGCATCTCACCATAGAGTGTCATCTCATGTATTTTTTGAACTCTTCAATGTCTGCCTCATGGGTCTCAACACTTGTGTTCAGGAAACCTGTCCCGTCAATCTTCAAACTCTTTGACATCCTTTGTCACTTCACCTTTGTGCCCTTCATGTATATCACATTTTCTCTCATTACAGTTGCCCAATCTTCAACAATATATGCAGATATTGTTTCCACTGCTTCAATGCCTGCCACTATCTAAAAACTCAATGCAAAATGTCTCCTGCAAAACCCCATGATGGATGCCTTTGCAGATCTCAGTGTCGTGCCCTCAAACAAATTTGATGCATGACCATTGTCTTTGAGACACTTTAAAAATTATAAACTTTATAATGAAACCTAAGACTCCACATTAATTTCAACCTTTAGATGCCACACAACAAAAAATAGTACAGATAAATAATCTACTTTGACCTTTAAAAATATCTGATGCAATCAAAAGATTTTACACATTACAACCTACACATTTTCTTTGGACATTTGATGGCCATGCCTTTTTTAGTATTCATCTTCAACCACTGCTCTTCACAATCACGGACTCCATACCATGATCAGAATCATGCTTTCATACCATGTAGGGTTTCATATGCATGCATACATACCACCATGTAGGATTTCATATGCACACATACAAAAAAACACCATGTAGGATTTTATATGACAAAGTTCACCAGCAAAACCCCTCAATGGTTGCCTTTACAGATCTCCATATCATACCCTCACATAAATTTGACGTATTACCTTTCATATCTTCAAGACACTTTAAAATTTGTAAACTTCACAATGAAACAAAAGATTCCACCTTAATTTCGATCTTTAAATTAATAGCACCACACAATAAAAGATATTAAAGATTGAATAATCTACTCTGACCTTTAATATAGCATTGACACAATCAGAGATTGTATACATTACATCATACACATTTTCTTTGGACATTTATTGGCTACACCTTTTTTAGTCTTTATAGGCTCCATACCATGACCGGTATCATGTTCTAATGTTAGTTTTTACCTATTGGTCAGTGACTGTTCTCCTTTAGTGAAGCATACACAGCAGATCCATCTCAGCCTTGCCTCAGTTCCTGTGCAGCAATAGTAATTACAGTTGACGGATGAGGCGCAGTTGTTATGTAGACTGTGCCTGAGGGCCATGCATGCACCATCTTTAGCATGCTTTATTTATAGTAGTTTAGGTGTAATGTCCCCACTTTTGGACATTATCACATTACGGAGTGTTATGCCTACCAGAATAGCCACTAGCCAGATATGGGTGACAGTGAGTTCCGGAGATATTGAGGGGTTTTATTGGGCCCGAATTGCATCGTTCATCATATTTCATCATCAGGATCCATTCCGCACAGCTTGGCTTTCGTTCCGTTGCATTCCGACGATTTCCATAATTTTAAGTTATTATGGGTTATATTTTAATTAAAATCACTAAGAAGGTCGTATTGGGCATAATACTTGGAGAAACCTCTCAGTGTAATAGCTCATCGGAATCGAGAGGAAGAGCACTACAGGATAAGATGATGAGAAGTGACTTTCAGTGGCCGGAGAAGCCATGAGGGATAAATCACTTTTTAGAGGTAAAATGGTTAATTAATTAATAAAGTGATTTAATTAAGGAATAATAAAATAAAGTAAAAGTCACTTGGAGAGAAAAGGCAAACAGGGGGGATAAAAGAGAAATAGGGGCCTCTATTCTCTCATTATGTTGTTTATCATTTTGATGTCTGGATTCTTGCTAGAGAGCCCATGCACTTGGGGGTTTTGAGGGTTTTGAGGGTTTTGAGGGTTTGGACTGAACAAACCCTAGAGATCAGCTCGGTGGTGAAAGATCCCACCTTTCCTTATCCAAGCTTGGTCACGGAGGTGAAAGATTCCTCCCTCACCATTCTACATCAGTTCTATTCAGTTCCAGGAGCATTGGTGGAGGCATGGCGTATTGTTGGAGGGTTTCTACAGAGCTAGGGCGCACCCATCTTGAGAGAGTAGTTCGATTTGCTCAGAGGTGACCATATTCTCAGTAGATCTCACCCCATGGTTGTTAGGCATCACCCTAGCACCTTTTTACAACGGTGTTTGAGGGTATTCATCGGGCCATTCATTTCGTCTACCAGTGGGGCGCATTTCATCTTGAGGAGGGCGCACTGGCCCTAGGGGATCTCGTGTTTTGGAGGGGAAGACCTTTCCCAGTAGATTGGAGATTTGGCATAGGGGTTACCCAGCCCCCGATCTATCTTTTGGCAGTTGGTTTTAGTAGTTTGGCATCCATATTCTTGGAGGCCGAATCATTGGCTTGTTTCAGCTAGGAGGGCACATCTGTTCTTAGAGACATTGTTGTTTGGGGGTCTTTCAGTTGAGCTACTGCTCAAAGATTGTTCATATCTTCTTGCCATCACCAGATTTATCATCTCACAGAGTTTTGCAGAGGTTTGAGGCCATCAGAGAGGAGGTCATACTTTCCTTGGACCATTCAAGCCAGGAAGTGCGCGTTGTGAGAGAGAGGGCATCACATACAGCAGTGGGTATCTATGGGACTTCAGTGTTACTTGGTATTCAGCTTGGAGAGGCTTTTGGAAGCCTAGATCTTCATCTCTATCATATCTTGGAGGCATTATGAGCCATACACTCTATTCTCTTATATGTATTACAGATCTGCTCCATTTTGTATGAGGTCAGCTATTATTATGAATAAAATCAGATTTGAGGTATTTGTGCTATTTACTTGAGTTGTTTCTACTGTATCTTGATGTGTATATGTTGTTGGCTACATTGCTATCTTTACTTGTTGCAAACACACAATAAAGCCACCACTATAAACCCCAGCGCAACTCAAGAGACTAAAATCAGCAAAGTGTTTGACAAAATACCACAACCAGAAAACACATAAAACTCAATAAAAACCCAATGTTCCAATCAGATCTGGTTGGGAACATTACAATGGTACCAAAGCGAAGATTCCTCCCAGCCTGGGGGGTCTTCCTTAAGGAGAAAATTTCTGATTGAAGAATGAGAAAGTAGCATGTTGTTCAGTGGCTAAGAAATGGACAAACAAGAAAGGCTTCGGGTAGAATTGCATCAAGTCTTATATAAGTGGTTATCAAAAAGGCATAATAGTAGAGCACAGCTTGAGCCTACACCCATTAGGAGCAGGGAACTTTGCTACAATTGCAAAGTGCCTTGGGAGCCAGATCATGGATGCAAGGGTAAAGGGAAGGTGCACATTGTTGAGGTGCACTATGACAGTGAGGATGAGGAGATGCATGAGGATGCAACCATAGATGCCTATTTAGAGCAGTCAGATGAGGCTAGTGACTCTTGCACATATGAGACAGTTGAATGGACAGGATGATAGTGCATGGTCTTCATCTTCCACATCAGGCAGTGTTGAGGATTCAACACTTCAGCACAGTGGTGACACATGTGAGGATTGATATGTGTTAGCACTTAGACATGATGAGATTAGGAGGTTGGATGACCTACCCTTGGGTGTAGACATGGCTTCCAGGAAGTCATGCATGGAGGATGATGAGCTTTCTATGATGACAATGACACATTTTTCATCTTCTCAGACACCTTTGATAGCCACAACACATGAGGATATCAGTTGCATTTCTGATATGGTGGTGAGGATTGTACACCAGGGACATATGGATCTGCAAACCCAGGAGAAGAGATATGACTTGGAGACAGTTGACCTTACACATACCTATCAGTATGAGGAGAGTGAGTCACCTATTTTGGAGATTCCATTGTTAGATCAGGTTGTGGAGACTGACAGTTCGATGGGATACTCACTTCCAGGACCGATCCACAGTGATGAGGATGCACTCCTTATTGGTCGGGATGACCATGTCTCATGTATAGACACATTTGTATGGGATCCAGGTGCAGATGACATTAGCAGAGTGAGCGCACAGGAGGATACAGCTACCCATACAGGATATAGTGCGATTCAGATGGGGGTAGCAGTTGGTGATGGTGTGCAGTGGCATACAGGAGGACTCAGTAGCACAGTCGACAGTGGGCAGTTCAGTGCCCTATCTTTGGAGGAGTCTATTGTTGGGAATTCCCTTGTTGACACTAGCAGTGAGGGGCATGAGGTAGAACCTCAGCAAGACTGTGATCAGGAGTCACGATACGTGACGGGATAGTTGAGAGTCGGTGAGGACATGATCATGGCAGCCACTAGATGCATTGATGATACACACACATTGGTGGCAGATTATTGTTGGAGGGCCTCGATGGCACATGATAGTTCAAATGGGGGACTTGACATTGATGACTTATATACACTCTGTGAGTGAGTGACTGTGATGAGGGCCGACTACTAGCAGTTATTGATGGATAGGTACTACCTTTTGGAGGTTGGCGATATGTATCACAGGGCACTGAGGGAATAGGAGGTCGAGGTTGACCGACTCACTCATGAGTTGGTGACCACACGAAGATTCTTGGAAGGCACACAGACAACCCTTCAGGAATCAAAGTCTAGATCAAGGGAGCTCCTTGAGGAGATTAGACAAAGATCCACTACATCTATTTTAGTAGAGAGTCAAATATATCCTTCAGCTACATTGCTAAAGGATGTTGGTGGTTTAGCAGTGGAGCACCAATTGATGGAGGAGCATGAGGAGTACCCAGGATCCCTGATGAGTATGGAGAGATGTGATCTGGAGACATAGGAGGATGTCCATGGGTCACAGGGACCACCCTTCACGAGGGGTGTTGAGACAATTTGGCACACACGTACACATGGGGATTCCAGAGCCAAGGGGAGTTACGAGGACACTTTCATTTGTGTTCCAAGATGGGTCGACCTTCATGTAGGATGATCCAATGGTACACCCAGGATCCATGATGTTGCAGGTATATTTAGGAGATCACACAAGTATGCAAGGGCATATAGTGATGAGTGGTAGTTCACAGAGACATACAGAGGTGTACAGTGGGATTCAGGGGGATGCATTGGATTGCAGGGAGGAGACGTACTTAGTAGAGCATGGAGATTCATCTCCCTTGCAGCAGTATATAGATCTGGGAGATCACCTTCACAGTAGCAGCAGTTGCATGAGTGATGATGGTTGGAGAGTGATTGACCATCATTTTGTGGAGTTACCTTTGGTTGTACCCGATGGTTGGAGTTTAGTGATGAGTACAAGCGATTATTCACCATGGGTACTTGTGGATGAGCTTTTAGTCAAGTCCTTGGGATTGACCAAAGCATATGACACTTTCCAGTCCTACAGACAGTTGCAGATATTTATGTTAGCCTTTCTCGATACTTTCATCATTGACAGCAGCACAAGTGGAGATAGACAGTGGTAGGGGGCATGGAGAGTTGGTAGGCCGAGACCACCTAACAAGAGTGTCTTTATTGCACACAGCAGGATAGGGGTGGATTATCAGAGACAGACAGTTGAGGCCTTGGGCATGAGGGAGAGTATCTTAGGCCATGGGACAGAGGAGATTGATACAAATTGATACAGATTCAGGTTCTCATTGGGATGAGGATGGAGGGCTTCCGACAGTTATCAGTAGAGCACATCAGTAGTTAGCAGGGATTGGAAGTGATGAACTTATGAATTTGCCATGGGACACGGGAGTCCATTTGGTCAGTAGTTTGCTTCATCTTATGAGGGTCTGGGTTGTGCCAATAGGCAGCAGACTTCACTCTTGGATTATTTTGAGAGGGCTTGTTGGGATCTGTTCTATGAGGCGAGACAGGTTCTCCTATTGATACTCGTGATTGAATTAGTCGATGGATGGGCAAATTTTGGTTCCACGGGGATACCTTTACAGGTTCAACTTTTTTATAGCGGGCCCAATCATCACAGGTTTAGCATGAGGATCCAGGAGTGGGGGATCCAATATGTATACATTGAGCAGACAATCATGATCAGAGTAGTGCAGTGTCAGCGTGATGGTCCCTGTCAGAGACTAGCATGGGACCCAGGGATTGTAGGGCTGGGCATTTCATTGACTGATAGAGGCGAGTGGATCTTTACAGGGGAAAATCACTTTGATTTTCCATTGAGCTTCAGTTTTGGGGCGAGCACGTCACATGTTAGTGATTCGTTGAGGTCTAGTAGTACCTCACTATGGCAACAGCACGTTCAATCGATGAAGGCTGTGTTGGGTTTGGTATGGTCTTGGAGGTCAGACTCATTTAGGGTGGAGACCGTGTGTTATTTGCAAGAGACTCATGGTGTTGATATGTTACAGGGCTATACTTCATAGGGCATTGCAGTTCACATCTTGATATGGAATCTAGGGACTGGAGTGCTTGGTAGTTCAGTGTTTGATGGAGTTGAGTTTCGAGTAGAGTGGTTGCTTGGGGAGTTGACTGAGATTCTATGGCCATTGATCATTCTACTCATCAGGAGCATCTGGGTGTCATGCGTGGTGAGCACTTGGAGGAGCCACATCTTGAGGGGAGTCTACTTAGTGTCACGCAAGTAGATATGGGACCCCGGTATCATATGTAGATTGATTCAGTTATTGCTTAAGGAAACGCAATATTCTAGCAGGGAGGACTGTAATGTCCCCACTTTTGGACATTATCACATTACAGAGTGTTATGCCTACGAGAGTAGCCAAATATGGGTGACAGCGAGTTCCGAAGATATTGAGGGGTTTTATTAGGCCCGACTTGCATCATTCATCATATTTCATCATCAGGATCCATTCCGCACAACTTCGCTTGGTTCCATTGCATTCCGACGATTCCCGTAATTTTGAGTTATTATGGGTTATATTTTAATTAAAATCACTAAGAAGGTCATATTGGGCATAATACTTGGAGAAACCTCTTAGTGTAATAGCTCATCGGAATCGGGAGGAAGAGCACTACAGGATAAGATGATGAGAAGTGACTTTTAGTGGCCGAAGAAATCATAAGGAGGGATAAATCACTTTTTAGAGGTAAAATGGTTAATTAATTAATAATGTGATTTAATTAAGGAATAATAAAATAAAGTAAAAGTCACTTGGAGAGAAAAGGTGAACAGGGGGATAAAAGAGAGATAGGGGCCTCTATTCTCTCATTATGTTGTTTATCATTTTGATGTTTGGCTTCTTGCTAGAGAGCCCATGCACTTGGGGGTTTTGAGGGTTTTGACTGAACAAACCCTAGAGATCAGCTCGGTGGTAAAAGATCCCACCTTTCCTTATCCAAGCTTGGTCGCGGAGGTGAAAGATTCCTCCCTCACCATTCTACATCAGTTCTATTCAGTTCTAGGAGCATTGGTGGAGGCAAGGTGTATTGTTGGAGGGTTTCTGCAGAGCTAGGGCGCACCCATCTTGAGAGAGTAGTTCGATTTGCTCAGAGGTGACCAGATTCTCAATAGATCTCACCCCAGGGTTGTTAGCCATCATCCTAGCACCTTTTTACAGGAGGGATTGAGGGTATTCATCAAGCCATTCATTTCTTCTACCAATGGGGCACACTTCATCTTGAGGGCGCACTGGCCCTAGGGGATCTCGTGTTCTGGAGGGGAAGACCTTTCCCAGTAGATTGGAGATTTGGCATAGGGGTTACCCAACCCCCGATCTATCTTTTGGCAGTTGGTTTCAGTAGTTTGGCAGCCATATTCCTGGAGGCCGAATTATTGGCTTGTTTAAGCTAGGAGGGCACCTCTGTTCTTAGATACATTGTTGGTTGGGGGTCTTCCAGTTGAGCTATTGCTCAAAGATTGTTCGTATCTTCTTGCCATCACCAGATCTATCATCTCACAGAGTTTTGCAGAGGTTTGAGGCCATCGGAGAGGAGGTCGTACTTTCCTTGGACCATTCCAGCCAAGAAGTGTGCATTGTGAGAGAGAGAGGGCATCACATACAGCAGTGGGTATCTATGGGACTTCAGTGTTACTTGGTATTCAGCTTGGAGAGGCTTTTGGAAGCCTAGCTATTCATCTCTATTGCATCTTGGAGGCATTATCAGCCATACACTCTATTCTCTTATATGTATTCTAGATCTCCTCCATTTTGTATGAGGTCAGCTATTATTATGAATAAAATCAGATCTAAGGTATTTGTGTTATTTACTTGAGTTGTTTCTATTGTATCTTGTTGTCTATCTTTATTGCAAACACACAATAAAGCCACCATTGTAAACCCCAACACAACTCAAGAGACTAAAATCACCAAAGTGTTTGACAAAATACCACAACCAAAAAACACATAAAACCCAATAAAAACCCAATGTTCCAATCAGATCTGGTTGGGAACATTACGTTAGGAGGGTGTTTCCTTTTCCTTAATTAGAAATTGCCTTTCGGTTCTTTAGTTAGGCACTATTCTTTCTTTCATTCATTGTTGTACTAAAGTTAGGAAAGGCACATAGTAGAGAGAGTTTCCAGGGATAGGATAGGGCACTAATCTGAAGGAAAGAGATTCTCTGACCTAGGTAACTTTTGCATGCCAGTTGGTGCGCACATAGCAGAGAGAGTTTCCAGGGATAGGATAGGGCACTGATCTCAAGGAAAGAGATTCTCTGACCTAGGTAACTTTTGCATGCCAGTTGGTGCGCTATTCTAGAAAGAACTAGGGTTAAGGTTTCATCTCCTAACCTAGAAGCACCACAGGTTCTATTATTGTAAACCATAGCCTCTTTTGTCTTTAAAAGAAAGGCAGGGTGTTCCATTGAGATAGTGAGTTAGACAGTTTTAGTTTTGAGCTATTTACATTGTAATTTCGTCCTTCAATTAATAGAATACAGATGTGATTGAGTGCTGCAGAATTCAGTACTTGGTGTCATTTTCAGAGTGGTGTGTTCATAGATCTAGACGTCCTTCATTCATTGTTTTGGTAGGTTAAATCAGATTACAGTTTAGGATTTTGATTTAGGAGTGCAGGTCTGCTTACCATATCTTGAGAAGTTAACATGGTATTAGAGCATGTTATCTAAAATCTTCCAGGATCCATGTAAGGAGAGGGGTTTATACCCGTGAGATGGAGATGTTGGAGGATATCAGTGGGTGTGATTCCCTATCTTCAATGACTGAAGCTTGTGGCTGAGATAGGTGCTTGGACCTGTAAAGTGTTTTGTGGTTGAAATGCCTATGAGACTCCAGCAGTGTTATTAAAACTGCTTGAACCAACGGTCTGACCGGTTTTGGGGCAAAAACCCAATCAGACCGACCTCCCAAACCGTTTTTGGCTGGTTCAGTATCGAACCGGTCATGGTTCCGTACAGAAGACTATGTAGAACACCTCTTAATTGGGATAGACTAGAGGATAGAGTCTTGGTTAGACCAGAAGTAATCCAAGAAATGGAGGAACAAAAGAAGATGATTAAAAGAAGATTAAAAGAAACACAAGACAAACAGAAGATGTAATGTTCCCAAGCCAATTTTTTCGCTAGAAACACTAACTTTCCACTGACAACTGTTGTTTGGATGTGTGTTTGCAAGTTTGCTCATGAGTTGCGCATTAGGGTTTATATATATAGATTATTAAAGCATGTGAACATGGATCTGAAGATGTATCATAAAGAAATGCAAGATATAACAAGAGACACCAATATGGAACCAAATAACTCTGATCTGACCTTTATTTAGATAATATAGAAAATCTGATACAACAGATCTGCAGATCTGGAAGAATACCAATAGAAGCCTCCAACTGGAATAAGAGCTGCTACAAAATGCTCAAGATTGAAGATATAAGCCTCCCAAGGCAAGATAATAAGTTGATGCAGACAACAAGATTAATTTCTTTCCCTCCAAGGTTCAGATCCAAACCCCCTGGCTGAGTTGCACCCTCCTGGATGACTGAATACTCTCAATAATTCGGCCCTACTGCTAAAAGCCTCCAAATGCTCTGAAACTGGATGGAATAGTAGATCGGGGAAAGACAAACCCCCTCCTGAAGTCTCAGAATGAAAGACAAAGATCTGCTCCTCTAATAACTAAAACCCCAAACTGAGTTGCACCCTCCTGGATGACTGCAGAGACCCAATAATTCAGCCTCACTGTTGGGAGCCTCCAAATGCTATGAAACTTGCTAGAAATGTAGATCGGGGCAAGACAAACCCCCCAGTGAAGTCTCCAGCTGAATAGTGAAGATCTGCCCCTCCAAACTGAAGAAACTCCTATCTGTAGTGCACCCTCCTTCTCTCCAACTCTTGCCAAGCTCCAATAAATCAAATGGCAAGCAAACCTCTCTCCAAATTTGCTAAGAATAATGACTGAGGCCCTACAGAGAAAACCCAGATGTCCAAAAGTGCAAAAGCCTCCTCTATCTCCTAGATAGAACTCCTCTTCCTTCAATGGTGCGCCCCCCTTGTTGGAAACCCCCTAGGTTGCGCATTGTTCCTTCACTGAATGCTAGATGATGCCTGTAGTTGTTGTAGAATGTTGTGGGTGGAGTATTGCATCCCCGAGACCAAGCTTGGATCAAGAGAGGTGGGATCTTTCACCACCGAGTTGAACTCTAGGGTTTGTAGTCTCAAAACCCTCAAAATTGTTTTGTGCTCAAGAGCCCAAATGCAAAATATGATAATAATCCAAAATGAATGAGAAGTGCGTCTTTCCTTTCTTTTATACCCTAGATCTATTTCTCTATTGAGTTAGTTAATCCCTAGGGTTAACTCCTAGCTTTTCTCCATATGCTCTTTTCTTTTCTTAAGTTACTTTTTTCTCCCAAAGTCAACTCAATAATATAACATTGTGCTTAGGCAATGGCTTCTGGTTGACTTTGTCCCCATGATGCATGAGACTATAGTCTAGTGGGGACAACTAGACTACTGAATCTCTCCAAACCTCTTCATCAAGAGGTGGGGGACATTACAGAAGAGTCATGTGGATGTGGATAGAGTTGATTTAAAAATTATGAAGTTGGAGACAAGGTATTTTTACGGGTGAGACCACAAAATAGCTCGATTAAGTTTGGTAAAGGAGCCAAGTTGTCACCACATTATGTAGGACTTTTCAAGTTTTAGAATGAAATGGACCAGTTTCTTATCGACATGCATTACCATCATCATTAAATCATATGCATGATGTTTTTCATGGTTATGTATTACGTCATTATACTATCGATCCTTCTCATGTTATTGATATGAGTTATTTGTAGATGTCGGGCGAGGGTTTCTAAATGCAATTTCAAGGATTATGGATCCAGTATAGTTTATTCTCATATTGTTTGGGGTTTTAAGCTTGTTTTCACTGCATGCAAATAGTTTTGCTACCAGAACAATGTTCTTTAATGCACTAATGGTAAAGACTGAAATTACAATAAATGGAATACTGGAATATAAGCAAAACACTGCTAAACTGCTCAAAACTCTTCAAGTTGATCTTTATAAGTCTAGATCTAACCTGGAATACACATGCATGCAAAGGAAATACCAAATCTACTACATGTGAGTGTGTATTTGTTATAAGCAAGTCCAAATATGTTGTTGGATGGAAGATACAATGCATGCACGGTGAAATATGTTGCATGCACTGAGAATATGTTGCATGCAATGGAAATACGTTGCAAATGATGTCACTGATGAATGGTGAATCTCTTGTGGATAGATCTCCTACATGTGAGTAAAGGAAATACCAGAACTGCTACATGCGAGGGTGGATCTGTCGCATGCAAGTCCAAATATGCCACTAGATGGAAGATACGTTGCATGCACTGTGAAATATGTTGCATGCACTGAGAATACGCGAATTTGTTGTTGTCTGATGGGATAGCGTCCCTCCTGAACCTCCATGCCTCCCTCTGGATCAATCTTGTTACTCCCACGCCCTCCAAGCACCAAGGGCGAGTCTCTAAACCTCCATGACTGATGTGAGTCCCTCTGAATGGATCATGTTGTATCTGCTGCAATCCTGAAGAATGATCAAGAATCTGGATGATCCTCTCGACTAACTAGGGTGTGTCTTCCAACACCGAAATCAATCACTATGGTGGTTTCTCCTTGGGAATCCACAAAAGTCCACAAAGTCGCTTGACTTCTCTCTGCAATCCGATTCTCAATCCCAATATTCGATAATGAGAGGAATTAGGGTTATCCTCCCCTTTATACTAGATTCCCATTATAATTCCTCGTTCACTTTATTTAATTAAAATGACTTTTCCTAAGTTTTGACATTAATTATTCTTTTAAGTCACTTCATCACCTTTTTTACACTTTATTACTTAATGTCACTTTCAACTTAAGCTTTTCTGGTATATGACACTAAATAATTCTTTTATTCCCTTCTTCTCTCGACTATAGCCTATGGGAATCAGTATAGGCTATTGAGTCGCTCCTCCTGGAGTCATCACTCGAAAAGGGACATTACAAGGGCCTTGATGGAGGAACCAATCTACATTCTTTACCAACACACTAGATAGCTATGTCACTTGTGTTGCCCCATACTCCGGGGAAATCACCGAGAAGTACACGAACTAGTCAATCGTTGCATATATACTATCTTCCCACTGTACCCTTGGTAAACCTACGATGTAATCTGTCAACATACTCTCCCACTCTCGCCCAGAAATGGCCAAAGACTGCATCAATCCTGTGTGATGAGTGTGCCCCGACCTGCGTTGTTGATAAGTCGTACACTCCCCCATATCTCCCAACGCATCATCTGTAAAGCCCCTCCATGCAAACCTGTCTCGAGCCTGCCTGGATGATGTGAAACACTCTCTTCTCATAGCACTGATCTACAAGGTGCTAATAGAATAATCCACCCGACTGCTCCTGGTAAACCAGGCAATCATGAGTTGTGTAAACTCGATCAACTCCTCAGAGGACCACTCCTTCGAGCAACCAATCCTAAGCGTCCCAAGAGTAAACTCTGGTAACCTGCATTCCCCAAATACCCCCTATCATGAATCATACTCAGCCAAGGCATCTAAGTGAGGTCAAACCCTACCAATCCACCGGTATACTCTATCTTGGGTATCATATGGGAAAAAATATCTCACCATAAAGAAAAGAACTCCTCAACCCCTCTCACGATATCATATCCCCACAACGACGCAAATCAATCACAGCCTCAACTCTGTCGGTCACCATCCTCATCTGTAGCAATCCAGTATTCAGATGAATGCCAGGATCCCACCACCAATTTGGAAAGTCATCACTCCTAATGACTATTGTTGAACCCTAAGTGAATCGATCCAATACAGCCTAGATCAACTCAATGGTATGCTCGCGGACTCTGCCATGAGGTCTCCCTGGAAGAAACGCCCCAAAACTCCACCGTACACTATTGTGTGCCAATGAACACCCATGCACACTATTGCCAATCATTGAATCGTCCTGTACCATCCTATATCCAGTAGGCGCTACTATGTCCACCAATCTATTGATGTCACCTAAACCTGTATCCCAGAGGTCCGTCATGTACATGTCCACCCAATCCAAGTATGCATATATTTCCTTGCAGGTTGGTCCACAAGGAATGTGCTCAACTACCTCCTTCATAACTAAGCCTTGAGCCTTTAGTGGGCTCTCCAAAAGAAATGACTCATGATCCCCACAGTGAAAATTGAGAGCACCGTCAAAACCCTCTGCGTCATACCTCTCCTCAAGCACCTGCAACTCTAAATGCACATCGTGCGAGATCGTCACAGGTGGCTCCCTCAAATCATGGGTACCACTCATGCCCTCATGTGTCAATGTTGCCAAAGATGATAGAGTCTATGTTGCTATCAATGATGAAGAGAGTGCCAAACTCAACGGGTAACAAAGCCTCTCAACCTCCCTTTCCTTATCTTCAGCGAACTTAACAGCAAGGTCCCTATCCAAGAACAATTGTAAGTAATCGGATTTCATCTGCTCTAGTGCTTCTTTAATGATGTGCAATTGGGTACTAGTGACTCCATCTGCAACCCCCTTTTGTCTCTCCTCCAATTGGGTTTTCTACATAAGGTCTTCAATAAACTTATGAGCGCCATCTGCCCCCGTCAACACTTGCACAATTTGCTACTCTGCTACCAACAGTCTATCCTCCAAACCACGAGATGTTATTTCATCAACGTGGCATGGGCTGTCAACTGACTCACGAGATGATACCATGCAATGATGGGACTCGCGTGGACTATCCTCCTCGTACAAGATTTTTTATTTGTTCTCGTCCACCAAATCAGACCCTTCGTTGTCATATTATGGTACAATCATGCCTGCATCATCATACATGTCATAAATTGGATGAGGTGTTGAATCCATGTCATAGTTAGCTGCTAGCACGCTTGAACCACCCTCATCATCAACATCGTACACAGGGAAAAATGTTGGATCCTCAACATCGACTGATTGGAACATTTCCTCAGAGTCTTCATAAGTAGGACAAGATGTTGCATCCTCATCTTTTGTTGTTTTGAAAACTTCATCATGGGTATACCCATCCAACACACCAGTGTCAATGACCTCATCGGTTAGCTCTGATGGTGTATCATAGGCTATTGTTTGGTCTTTCTCTATGCACACATCCTCAACATGGCTAGATGCATGCTCCTCCACATGTCCTTCATGCTCATATCTCTTCAATCTAGCCCTGTGCCTTTAAAGGAATCTTCATCCAAATCCTTGGGCCAGCTTCCATACTTGATGGTGTAATAGCCATGAAAGAACATAGTTGCACAGATCTCCTCACCCAATGCTAGATATTCCCGGTAGTAAGGCATGTATTTAATTGTTGCTAGCTCCCTCGAAAGTTTGGCCACGAGTTCTTGATTTGTCGTCAACTTCTTAAGCCGCTGCATTGCTAGGAAGCCTGATATAAACTTGTCAAGAACTGTTGTAAGACTTAGTGATTGCCGTTCAGTTGTTTTGTCGAACAGCTTGACTAACACCTCAAAACCCCACCGTCACTCCCTCATTTCTGTTGCTATATGTGTATGATTGTGTGAGGACTTTTGACAAACACTTGCAATAACCAGCCTGTTGTGATCTTTTAATGTTGTTGATATGGTTTAGTACTCTTGTCATACAGTTTGCATGCATAATTTAAAAAACAGTTTACAACAATAGCCATAATTTGGGCACACCAACAGAAAGGTTTATGTATTTATCACCTTACAACAGTTATATTGAGTGTTGAGTATTACAACTTCAACATACTGTTGTAACATAAGTTAGATCAGCAATCACACTTCAGAATTTCTAAATTCTTCAAACCTGTAAACAACCATGCTGGAAAATAGATTTGGTCCTTACTCAATGTTGCTCACAACCTGAGATAGGGGTACGAACTTCATCAAAACCCCACGATCTGGAAAACTAACAGCACAGTCTTCCAAAGAAACCCACAACCTAGAATAACTATATGGTTCTTCTTCTCACTACCACAAACTGTTGGAGATTGGGTTGGTTCGACCTGCATAGAATGACCCCCCCACAATGATCAACTACTGAAGATAATGGGCACGGCTCTCTTCTTTTGCTCCCACGATCTGAATAATAAGAGAGTTTGATCTCTTTTCTGCCCTCCACGACCTGATTGTGAAGGATTCGGCCTCTCTGTTAATAAAATCAGCCTTCACAACTGGAACTCGGTCCTCCCAGGAATAAGTCGGCTTCACTCAAGTGTTAAGGCTGCTCCACCAAAAGACTCGACCTCCCAAAGACTAGAAGTTCGTCCAGCAGAAAAACTCAGCCCCTGTGGCAATAAAACTCAGCCTCTATGAATGAAAATCAGCCACCCCAAATGGATCTCGGTCTCTCAACAGCAAACTCGGCCCTCTTGTTAGAAAAAGGCCCCCAAAACAATAGATCTCGATTCTACCACAAGGAAATTCGCCCAACAACACTTGGAACTCAGCCCACATGCAAGGAAACTTTGCCCAGTTACCAAGATAACTCAATCAGCAAGGAAAACTCGGCCTTGTAAAGAAGAAACTCGGCCTAGAGTTAAGGAACTTGGCCTATAGCAAGAGATATCAACCCAACAAATGAAGAAATCGGCCCAGAATGAATCGGTCTCTTTCCAATAAGAAATCGATCCCTTCAATCACCCCAAAATAGCCTCCAATGAAACCCTCAAGGAAACTCCACGAAATTCAGTCCCAATAGAAGGGAATTCGACCCAAATAGCAATGAAGAGAATGATCACACGCTGGCAAGACCACTAGCTCTGATACCACTGTTATATCCCCAATCTGCTAGGCTGGGATATTATGTCCTTTTGTGCAATAAGTGTTCTTTATGCTCTAAACTGGTTGACAAATTTTTACAAACAACTTGCATCCATTCTCAAAGAAAATACTTTTGTTAAACACATTGCATGCATTCCAAGTACACATGAAATTGAAGAGACAACATGGGAATTTTATTATGAGTGAAGATCTGAACACAACAATGACAAATCTCTAATGGTTGCTATGGAAGCTGCAATACATCAATGAACACACACAATACTCAAACCAAAACCTGGAATAATGCCACGAACTCCTCAGTGGATGAAGAAGCTTCCTCCTCCAGACCCTCTCCAAGATGATGTCAAAACACAAGATGAAGCTCAAGTGAGGATCTCGGATGGATCTTCCTCCTTGTCTAGCTAGGGTGGATATTGCACCACCGAAACCAAACCACAATGGAAGGGCTTTGCCAAAACCCTAACAAAAAATGTGGCTCCAAAAGCAGTACAATAAGAGATCAATCCAAATCATAATGCCAAAGTGAAGCATTACCCCTTCTTTTATTCTTCCTCCATGCCCTTCTAGAACTTTCCCTTTTTGACTAATCAACATGACCCTTATTCCTCTTTAATTTTCACTTCAAGATTAAAGTCACTTTTACTAAAGTCTAAGTGACAATTAATCTAAAAGTTACTTTATTACCTTTTTACTTAATGTCACTTTAGAGATATAACATCTCCTAGCTAAGTGACATTAAATAAACCCCTTGACTCCCGTTTTCTTCATTGACAAGCCTCGGAAGTCATCTCCAACTACAGATTAGAGGAACCCAAAAATGGGGACAATACACAAGATAACATTGATTACATCCTAATTCAAATCTCTTACTTCTCTAATTACATAGGTGTCACATGGACACATATTGACTCGGGATGCAACTAAAAACTTAACTTAGATGCACTAAAACTTGCCACAAAACGGACCCTAACTAATATTCAATTCTAGCATAGCACAAATAATTGAACTTTACTGACTCAAACCCTAACATATGTTGCATGCACGTGCCTTATTAATAGTAAAAAGAAATGACAAGGTGGAATATTTTAACCTTAGATCCTCATCAAGGATCCCATCAAGTGGGACAATCCTATGGTTGATCTATTTTGAAAGTACTATTGCCCACCCATTTAAGTTTTGTAGACTGGGAGTCAAAACTTTGTCGTGCAAGTCTACCGCGTTGTAGTTTTACTACCTAGATTGCTCATGACATATTAGATGGATGCCCCCTAGAAAATAATCACCAAGCAATCACATTTTCCTTCACCAAATACTTCAATCCTTGAGCTCTCCTCTATGCATGAGGCTTTAATCATGTCCTCAACAAGGGAAATGTTTGAGAATTCACCATCAAAATCTCCTCAAGCACTGGCAACTTCTCCTTAAGAGTTAGGACTAAAGGTATCACAAATTCATCTTCCTCCATAAGATGGGACTATGAAACAGTGGGTGACAAAGGAGAACCATCAAAGCACTTAGATGCTTTTGTTGAAAGATCTTGTTGTTGCTCTTCAACTTGTTCTTGGTCTTCAAAGTAATGTGCAACCTGTTCAAAAACCACAACCATTCACCCTATGGGGGGCACTACATGCTTTACAAAAGACAAGCCAAATGTATTGGTGACTACAAATGATTTCATCAATCTCATCACTAAGCCCTTGGAAAAGATTATCAATCTCATCACTAAGCCAACAACGACACCAAAATGTTATCCCCTCAAAATGTACCCTTGGGTAAAAAGTCCCATGGGTCTAAGAACATCTTGATAGGCATGCCTTTGTCATCGACTCGTCTTCAAAATTAGTGCATGTTAACTCCGAGGGGTTATCCATAGGGTTGTATCATTGAACAAATGTTGGAGATCTGCAATAAACTACTTCAAATCAACAAAGAAAGTTGCAGATCTACAATGAAAAATTGATCAATGCTCGCTTGAAATCAGTGAACAAGTCTTCAAAATCTGCACTTGGATTTTGTAAGACAAACTTGAAAGTACATTGTTTGACCTGTGACAATTTGAATGGGGATGGAATCAAAAGCCTAATGGTTAAGAACATGTGTTTCCTCCTTGGAGATCACAAGTTCAAATCCATAGGGTGGTAGTGTATGTACACCTTCGCAGAGTAAGCAGTCAAATTGTTGCATGGAGAGTGCCCCTTGTCCCACATCCAAGGGGTTCTAACACATCAATTTGGTGTCTGGCTAGGTTGTGACCTTAAAATTAGGTTATTATTATTATTATAACAATGTAATGTAGAGATTAAGTCTTATTAATCAAAAGCCTTTAAGCTGGACCATGAAACAACGACAACCTGTATGGAATTCTCAACAATGAGACAAATTTTTAAACCAAACAAAACTCACTTACATTAATCAATGATATGCTTACAAAATTCTAATACAAGTCAAGTCAAAGTTCATCCCAAGGAACCAAAGGGGGCAAAGAATAAGTCTCTAATTAAGACCTTGTTAACCCAATAAGCTATCTTGGAGTTGCTCTCATACTCTAGACAAAAAGACTAGAGGAAGAAGAGAGAAGTATAGAAGAATGGACAATGGACACTTGCCTCTTCTCCTATGTTTGTTCTTCAATTTATAACTGATAGATATGTTCCAATCATCGAGTTCTTACTCCAAATTTGATGAAGCCCTTCCAAGAATAAAGTCGCTTCTATGCATCTTGCTAAATATAGTCTAAGAAAAGTGGTGAAAACTTCTAAGAAAATCAGTGGGTTCCAAGATGAAATAATTCTCACAAAAATGTGTTACAGATTACAGTAGACTCAAATGGATATACTTTTATCCACTTTTTTATTATGCTTTTGTATCCATGAACCACAGCAATATTCTTTGTACTGCCTTGTGCTAAATGTAGTCATGCTTTTTGCTCAAGTCAGATAGAATGTTGATTTGTAGTCTCCATATCCTCAAAAATAGCACTCAATTACGGTGCCGATCTTACCCAAAATAGACCTCACAAAATTAGGGCTCCACATGGGCATACCAACCATGAAAGCAAGTCTTTAAAAATGGTGTTTCAAAATTCAGACCTCCACTATTCAACACTTATGTCCACAAGGAAAGCATGTAACTGGTATATGAAAAGCAGGTCTATTAATTTCTTTAACCAATCAGCAAATACGTCTTCCCAAAGTGCTGACCCGGGGATGCAAGTAAACAATAGCACGTCTAAAAGTGGCATGACACCTCACAAAATCAGTTAGTCTTCCCCATAAAAGCGCCCAAGATGGGTTAAAAAGTACGTATAATAATAATCTTCAAACACTAATGATATAACTCCTAAAATAGCAACCCAAATTCAGCATGTCTTTCTCACAAAAGCACAGTATTTAATAACAATAATCTCGACTTAGTCAAGGACTTGGGGCCTATTGGTGGGGGACGGTGATTTTCACCCAGCCCACTAGGGATCAAACCCCATCGAGACTTAGGCCCGTTGTGATAAGGCTCAAAGGGTAGGCGCCCCCCCTGGGACGTCTCGGCCCTTGTTGAATCACAAGTTATTGGTATATCTGGCTTGCGGGCTGTTGGATATACTCATGGGTTTATAGTGGCAGCCGGCGGATTTGAACCTGGGCCATGCCCAGGTAATCCCGACGTGTTATCGATTTCCCCATGGTTAAAAAAAAACAATAATCTCCACTTAGGCACGCAGTCTTAGGCGAACAATATCATTAGCTTTTATTTTTATGTACAAATTTGGATTTGATAGATTTAATTTGAACCAATTTGTCCTAAAATGCTTATCAATGTTCATGTAACATGATCTAGGTGCTTCTTGAGTCCATAGTGCAAACAGTGCCTTTTCCGGCATAGAAAAAAAATGTTCATTTCCCTATATTGATTTAAAATTTAGATAGGCACTTTTGTTATCCCTCTGATGAATAATGGCCCACTTGAACTGACTTGCCTTGGCTAACACCAACTTTATTGTGTTCATGTTCACTACGAGTGCAACAATTCCTCCATAATCCATGCCTTCTTCATGTGCAAAATAGTTTGTCATTAGCCTAGCCATGTGCTTGCCAACTGAACCATCTACTTTTTATGTTATCTTGTACACCCTATTGTATCCAAATTGGTATTTTACCTTTAGGTGATTCTTCAAGTTCCCACGTACAATTTCTCTCTATGGAATCATATTTACCTGTCACCCTGTCCCATCCTTCTTTTCCAAGTGCATCTTCAAATGAAATATGTTAATCTGAACTGAAAATTGCAGTCATGAAAGTCGTATTTAATTGCTACAAACATTGAAGTTGGCTACTGCAGTTATCTTGACTTTATAATTCCTTCACTATTTTCAAGTAGTCGTGGCAAGTACAATTTCAAAATTTTCTTGGGCTTTGGTGATGTCCTCTCTCTACTAACCTTGTCATCCACTATTACATCATCACTTGACTCTTGAATTATGCCTTCCTGGCCTGGATAACTTTCTTACGACATCTTCGTACCTTTTCCTTCAAAAATCCAGGACAATTCAAATTGGTTTGAATACTTCTAGATATAATCTTCATCAGAGATTACACCAATACTAACAACTATATCTTTCTTTCCCCAGTCAAAAAGACTGCACTCTTCGCTGTATGCTAAAATGATTCTCCTATGGTTTCTCAAAACTTCATGCTTCTTCCAGTGTGATCTTTATGACTGTTTTTACTAGACTTCTATCCATTCAATACAAACAATGCTTCAGGCTGAAACTCATCCTGCCGTGTTCTTACCCTTAAGCATGCTTTCATCTCCATTATTGTCTGGTTCTTCCTCTCTGCAACACTATTCTAATAGGAGGTATAAAAATAAATTAGTTGTCAATGAACACCATGAAACTTACAGTGTTTATAAAAAAAACTTTGGATCCATATTGGCCTCCACTATCAGTTCCAAGAACATTGTCTTCTTCCCACACTACTTTTCCACCATAGCCATGAATTCCTTCAATGATTGAAGCACCTAACTTGTTCTTGAAAAAGTACATACATTTTTTTCTTGAGAAATCATCAACAAATATCATGAAATACTTTGAGCCTCATCATGATGATGTTCTCACAAGACCATAGTAATCACTGTGCATTAACTTTAACTACCTACTTACTCTCTATACATCTTCATTGGCAAATATTTCCATGTGCTGCACAAGTTTCTCTCTCTCTCTCTCTCTCTCTCTCTCTCTCTCTCTCTCACACACACACACACAAACACAAACACCTCTTTCTAATGGAACAAGAGGCAAACCATTATCTGTATTTAATTTCTTCAGAAGTACTAGGTTTTGGTAATTAAGGTGGCCAAACATCCAATGCCAAAGTTAACTTTCAACCACTAAGGCTTCTTGACCTAATGGCAACCTATTTAAACAAACTTCTATATATATAGCCACTACCTTGTAATGGTTTTTTTATCCTTTATGAGGCACTTGTCTTTGTCAAACTCCACCATGTAGTGTTGCTTCACAATCTGGCTTGCAGAAAGAGATCTCTTTCAGTCATGGTAGAAACAACATCATGGACTTCCCCCTTAATTCTCCCATCAAGCATCTTTATAGGCACTTATCCTTGACCTTTGACCATGGTACATTGTTCTCTGTCAAAGCAACTTTTATTCAGCATTTACTGGCATCCATTGTAGCAAACCATTCTCTATTATGTGTCATGTGAGACTGGTGGCACCTAAGTCTATATACCAGGCAACCATCTCCAAATACCTTTTCGTTCTTATGTGAAGTACCAAATATTTTTTATTGTTTTACCTCCACCATAGCCATCCTGTTCTTTTTCAACACTATATATCCAAATATCTTTTCTTCTTTAATCATAGTAAACAATGTTTTTTTACTCTACACTCTTTTCAAAATAAGCAGGTTCACAATAGTAGAAGCATATAGCTTTACCCGGACTGGTAATGCCCTTCTTCTAGTCTTCATGCATTATTTTCCTTGTCTTTGACTCTCGCCTGTCTCCTCTTTGGCCAAGGTTTTATTTGTCCTTTCTGCAAATAAATACTCAGAATTCCCATTATTGTAGTAGAGCCTCTTTCCTCTACTACTGCTGCAAAAGTAATCTCAAAATAATGTTTTGACCACTTCCAGCCATTAAATATTTTTCCAATAAAACCCAAAAACATATCACCTAGAAATCTTCAAATAATCCCTTCACTTAAAAATTTGGTCATCAAAACAATACTCCTCAGCAATAAAAATCTATCTTTAAAATATGCTTCTTTACAAAAAAAAAGGTCCAAATCAGTTTGGAATATGCCTACTATGGTTATTCCTTTTATAATTCAATAGCAACTGCCTTCTTTCCAATTGTCTACAGCAAATGGCAACTTCAGAGACTGCTTGAGAGTGTGAGAACAAATAGTTCAACAACTCCCAAGAGTAGTGACCTGCTACAGTTGTTTCAAACTTCATTTTCTTAAACAAATCAATGTCTACTTTTCAGCAGCAACATTGATTGTCTTTCAGCTGACCGGTGTACACAGAAGAGCAGCAATTATTTTAAGAGTCTCCTCCTTAGCAGCAGCTCTACCAATCTGCTGAGGCACATATTTTCAGCCATATTGTCTTCATCGTGTTTATTTTCTTGCAGATATTTTCCATATCAAGTGTTTCCTTCAGCTGGCAGCCTTTCTTTCCTCTCTGTGGTGTTTCTTCTTGCTAAACAGATGTTACAGTGATTTATTCATTCATCTCAATGTTACACGGGGATGCATTCCCAAGGGTAGGGGATGTGTTCCCCATGCTTCCCATACTCCTGGGATGTGGGTACTCCAAGGGAGACATTTTCCAATGTCCCTTTTTGGGGAGGATGCAAGGAAACGCACTAGGGAAAATCTCCCTCAAAATATTTGACACTCCCATGCTCCCTTTTTACAAAAATATGCTCTTTTGAACACCCCCCCAACTCCCTGGTAATTACTGGTAATATTAAATTCTTAAAAGTAAAAGTTGGCATTCTCCTTTATCTTTCATTCTCTCTGTTATCTTTCCTTCTCTATCATTTGTACTTAAAACTTTAACATTACCATGTATTGTTCCGGGATGTTTGAGAGTGGTTCCAACCTAATCGGACCTCATATGGTGAAAGTAGAATTTCATATCTCATTCAGAATTCAACAGACTTCAGGATTGGCAGGATTGCAGTGTTTTCATTGGATTCTATCATGTATAAGGGTATGGAATTGATGTTCAATCAAGAACATCAAGCACTCTATGGACTTTGATGGTGGCTCAGGGTTTCGACTCAAGGCTCGAAAGGCTTCACCAACAAATACCCCATTCGCATCGGCATATTCAATATTCATGGACTGAATAAGGTCTCACCTAAGACGCGCATGCAAATCACAGACACCAAATGGTTGTGCAGAACATGTTGGAATATTACAAACAGGAAACGCTTGACTACAAGCTACGCATTAAATCCTATACATTCATAGCATCATTCTACTCATTCATGACAGCAATATACCAGTCGTGCATAGCTTAACTAATCCAACAAGAATTCATTCATAACAGAACTCATGATAGAAGATCAAATGGGCCTTTGGCATTTATTCATTACTCAGAGATAAACATTCATATACATGGAGGGCCATAACCTACACTGAGACTCATTAAGATTAAACCATAGACCTAAAACTCAGATCTCGATCTACTTTCTCTCTCATGTTCTACTTATAGCTCTAAAATTACCATCAATCTCTAACCACGAACCATCAGTGAACCAAAAACCTAACCTTTACATATTCACATGCAATCCTTTTATCTCTACGGGAGCATGGCAATCATAACAAACTTGTCAGCTCACTAACAACCTCAACCATGACCAGTCGGTTTGTTACAAAAATGGTTACAATCATTACAGCAAATCTTTGAGGATTTGACATGCATGCAAACTTTACAAGTCCTTGCGCACAATAGAAAATTGGTTGGCACGGGCACTAAATCTTGGTGTCGCGCGGTGCAAAACTCGTGGCGCACTTGCAGTGCAAAATTGTGGCACGTGCATGGTCTTGTCCAAACCCTAGGGTAACAACAGGATTGATTGTTGAACTCCTTTGTCATGATTTTAGCAAAAATGTACGGGGGAAAATATAATTTCTACCTCTAAACTTGGAAAGGCGGTCCTTTTACTTAAAATTTAACAGTACCATTGATTGTTCAAGGATGTTTATGAGTGGTTCCAACTGTTAAAATTTTGGTATGCTTGTTTAACCATAGACAATGTCACATCATTGTCACCCAACCATAGGCACAAGGCCACCCCCGAGCACCCTAACCTTTATTTAGAATAATTCTGGCAAGCCTACTCCAGAACCAACAGATAAACCCTAGCTGCTAACTGCAGCAATAACTCAAAACAAGTAGAGCACTTCTTCTCCAAGGGTAGCGCACAAGAGAGAGTCTAAATATCCACAGAACAAGTACCATACACAATTGCAGCTACACTACTCTCTCAAACTTGTGCCATACTTAGCAAGAATATCACCAAGAGTATCACCAAGAATATCACCAAGAGAATCACCAAGCAAATCACCAAGAATATCACCAACAGAATCACGAAGAAAATCACCAAGAGTATCACCAAGAATATCACCAAGAGAATCACCAAGCAAATCACCAAGAATATCACCAACAGAATCACGAAGAAAATCACCAAGAATATCACTTGATAGCGCTAGAGAGAGACCAAGACCAAGAGATGACCATACGCCCTTATTCCTCCTTGCAGTTGCAGTTGCAGTTGCAGCTGCAGTTAACTGCAGCTCTCCACAAGACTTGCGCACTAACTGAGTATCCAAATGAGCTAAAACGTCCTCTATTTATATTAAATTGTCCAGTGACTTTTCTGGCTAGGCCGACCTGACTTTCTGGTAATTATATTTTGTGTTTATCTTTTTCCTGTGGAGCCGACTTGCATTTCTGGAAGATAATATTCTAATATTATTTATTCTTCTAGGGTTTCCACATATCTGTTTAATGGTTCACTTGCKTCCGGAATATTCTATTCTAAGTCAAAGGTTACACGTTTAGGTTAATATCTCCCGTAGCTRCCAAAACATCAACACTCCCTCTTAGCTAGGGAGGTATTAACTRAGATGTTCTTCATGTAGTGGTCTCAAACACATCCATCCATCTCGCATGGCATGGGCAAGACTCACATGGTCTTGCAGACCAGTCTACAGGTAGCATCACCATATCCACACATGATATCCATAGTGCAACATGACTTCACCCCATGCATCCAAGGTATGTGGGTAGCTCTCAATAGCTACAACATGTCCCCAGGACATCCACTATCCTGTAATGCATCAGTACCTGATCATGTGCACCCTCGGTCTCAGTGCCAGCCCTTTTTCATGCTGGATGAGATCCACCTGTCTCAGTGCCAGCCCTTTTTCATGTTGGATGAGAACACTCAATGCCATCCCTTTTTCATGCTGGACGAGTTCCACCTGTCTAAGTGCCAGCCCTTTTTCATGCTGGACGGGTTCCACCTGTCTAAGTGCCAGCCCTTTTTCATGCTGGACGAGTTCCACCTGTCTAAGTGCCAGCCCTTTTTCATGTTGGATGAGTTCCACCTGTCTCAGTGCCAACCCTTTTTCATGCTGGATGAGAACACTTAGTGCCAACCCTTTTTCATGTTGAATGAGTTCCACCTGTCTCAGTGCCAACCCTTTTCCATGTTGGATGAGAACACTCAGTGCCAGCCCTTTTTCATGCTAGATGAGTTCAACCTGTCTCAGTGCCAGCCCTTTTTCATGCTGGATGAGAACACTCCCTCTGAAGAGGGACCATGCCAAGCTTGTCCCTGAAGTACTCAAACTTCATCCTCGACAGCAACTTGGTAAACTCGTCCGCAACCTGATCCTTTGTAGTCACGAAATTGGAGCCTCACTACTCCCTTATGCACCATATCCCTGATATAGTAATATCTGATCTCGATATGCTTCGACCTATCATAGACCACGGGGTTCCCTAACGACTTCATGCAACTCTAGTTGTCACAAAAGATACAGGTCACCTCCAACTCGAGATCAAACAATCCTGTAATGAGCTTCCGAAGCCACACTGCTTCGCCATAAGTTGAACATGCTACCACATATTCTTGGTAAAGCCCAAGCTCATCAGGAAACTCTCTGATCTGGCATATCATGCCCTAGGTGCCTGCTTAGGCCCATAAAAAGTCTTCTTCAATCTGCGGACAAGAGACTCCTTATGTATCTTATGGTTGCTCTATGTATACTTCTTCTGACTTATGGAGCAAGTGTCTCGTCATAGTCTTCTCCCTCTTGCTGGGAGAATCCTCTGGACACAAATCAGGCTTTGTACAGCTCTATGATGTCATCAGCAGCATGTTTGACCTTGTAGATCAATTTGGAAGTCACCATTGACTTCCCCTCTGGTCTCAAGGTAAAAGATCCATATTCCAATCCTTCTGATTGGATTCCTTCTCTGTCACCGAAACTAGGGAATCTTTTGAGGAGGTCTCATATCTCCTCGAAGCCTCTAAAGCTTCGATCTAGCCTCCTCAACTCATGGCACCTGTCTGTCAGTCTTGGAAAACGTTTCTCTCTCCCATCTGGATCTGGGGAGGAATACTTTTTGAATGAAAGTCTTTCAACCATTGACTCTTGCTGAGATCAGGCTCACTCTGAGTCTCTATAAACTCTGGAGCCATCTACTCCCTCTGTATGTGATGATTTCTTCTAAAGTCTCCTATGAATGGTCCTGGGGAGGTTGCTCCTCCTTACTGGATCGTGAGGGCTGACTCCCTCTGAACTCTAGCTCCTTGTGAGTTGGTACTTGGTGGGGTTGCCTGCCTCACCACTAGTGGAGCCATTTGCTCCTCGTGATATGGCTCGTCAATGCTATATGGCTTTGCATCCTATAAGTGTCACGGGACCATGTTGGTCTCTTCCTGGTTACTGTAATGATTCTAGGTAGGCCCTTCTCGCTCTACTAACTCTTCCTGATGATCTAAAGAGTGATCAACTGCACTAGAGGGATTTGATCGATCATCTTTGGAGCCTTTTGCTCCTTACAATCAATCTCCATATGAGATATTTCTTTGTATCTCGGAAAAGTACCCTTCTTCGTCTTCTTCTTCTTTGGTACATGGATGTATACGAACGTGTATACAACTTCTTATATGGATAGTCTGCTCCATGTCTCAAACTAGAGACCATCTAATATGTTGTCTCCTGCAATTGTCACTATAGCTTCCCTCAGAGTTATCACCTGTGACTTGCCCGGAACAAGGACAACAAAGGGGAAAACACTGGACAAGAATAATACTCTTATAATAAAAAAAAAGAACAAGAACAATAGTCACGGTAGCTCCTTCTCAAAGTTATTGCTTGTGACCTGCCAAGAGCCAAAATAAAAATACAATAATAGGAACAACACTCTTCTAATGTTGTGATCAATCATTCTTCAATGGTAACCTCCATGGAATTTATAAAATAACCTGCCCGAGACAAGAGAAACGAGAGCAAAAAGTATAATAGCATTTTCATAAGAACATATCTATGTCAATAAGAATAAAAGACAATCTCATGGTAATCATCATATTATTACAAAGATGACCTGCCTAGAAGCAAAACAAGAAGTATCTCCTAGAGGAGATGTTAGTTCATCTTGCAAACAAGTACAATAAGAATTTATATCAATAGTACTCACATGCTGCCAAGTATTCATTGTATCTAGCAGTAATAGAACCTTTCAAGGATTGTTGTCACAACTAGTAATGCAGCAATTATCAAACTTGATATGTGCAAATTGAAAACTTATTAATTTAATCAATCAAACTTGGAACCTGGAGTCTTATCTTCAAGAAGGAGTGTTGTTGATTTTCTTCTGAGTCTTCTTCACTCAAGATGACAAGTATTCTCTTCAACCTGTCCCATGTACTTAAGACAATATGTTTTCTTCACAGAAATCTGAGTTAGAGAATATAATGCAAATAATCTCTAAAACTTCAACCTTAATCAATCTAATACTTTGACTAAAGTTAGTTTCTAACTTAAACTTTGAACAGAGGTTAGTGTGATAATCACAACTTCAATAGATCAAAATACAACTAGATGCTCATAAGATGACAATAATGACATAACAGCTAGAGGCATATGAAAACAATCAAACCTGGAGTGTGTTGTTCCTCTAAATGTGTTGGATCTGAGATCCCTCTGGATCTATGATTGTTGCTTGGGCAACAGATCCCTTCTCCTGCACTCACACTCAAAATAGTGATACAGTTTATGTTAGAATGAAAGAGATGTGCTCGTTTTTCCATAGACAATATAGCAATATTGTCACCCAACCATAGGCACAAAGGCCACCCACGAGCACCTTAACCTTGAAAGACAAAATAATTCCAGTAGTAGACCAATAGCCAACCAAGGCTAGTGCACCTTTCTCCAAGGATAGCGCACCAAGCAAGAATAACCAGAAACCAAGCAGAAAGTCCAAACCATAACCAAGTGACCAAGTCCAACCAAAAGCCAAAATCCCAGTTGCAGCTGTACTTCCTCTCCAAACTTTTGCACCACTAGTCTTATGCAGTTGTGAGTAAGTGTCAAATGAGCTCTAGTGCCCTCTATTTATACTGCTCTATCTCACTTGACTGGGCCGACTTCTCTTTCTGGAGGATAACAACTCAATATTAAATATTCTCTTGAGATGACTTGTCTTCTAGGGTTATTATCCAATGTTTTAGGGTTTCTCTTGCTTCCTGAAATATTCTAGTCTCGTCAAAGGTTACACGTAGAGGTTACTGCCTCCCGCAGCTACCATAATATCAACACTCCCTCCTAGCTAGGGAGGTATTAAAAGCAATGGTCTTGAGCACAAAGAGACCATTCAACCGATAGCATCATCATAGCCACACAGGCTATCTCATGATAGTGTAGATCAACTCACGAGCAACGTCATCACTATCAGTATCATTTGATAGCATCAACTGCATCATCTCTCGAAGCCATACTCCATTTGAGTAATCGGGCATGATGCCGAATAAGTCACACTCCACAGAGTGATACAAGGACCATTCTTCTAACCCAGACATACGTCCTAGAAGAATGACTATCCCAAAAGATGTTGAAAGCTACGCCATGAGCTACAGAGACCATTCCTACAGGAATGTCAATCTAGGACTATTTTCTAATTAGGTCATATGTACCAAAGAGATCCATCTCTACCTATATGCCTTAGAAAATATCGGTCCTAAACCATTTTCCTAATCGGGCCACAATCTATGCCTTAGGAAAATACCAGTCCATGACATGTCAACAAACTGTCAACCTTGACCATTCTCCACAGAGAGAATGCATGTCCACCAGCAATCTGTTTTGTCTGGACCATTCTCCACCTGGAGAATGTCTGTCCACCAGCACACTCACTATCCATCTAGCTAGCAATCAACTCCAACACTAGTGGTAGTCACCATGGCACTCAGATAGTAGCATATTGTTGCTATAATGCCATCCAATAGAGCACAATTGTGTCTATCCATAGTAGTATACAACTACTATCCAGTGGTACACAACCACTCCTAGTAGCACACCGCTACTAACCAATGACACACAGTCACTACCAATGGATCACATCCATTATAGTAGCATACAACTATTGTCCAGAGACATACAGTCTCCACAACAATCATATCATCTGATATCAACCTACATAAACAATATCATGATACAAACTGAGTCATCTAGGCCATTCTTCCACTCACATCTGTGAGATCTGGAAGAGCATCTGCCCCTAGAAAGTAAAACATCATCCGTGGGCTATCTGGACTATTCTTCCTAAGCATAGAAGAATAATTGTCCCCGATTTCTGAGCCTGGACCATTCGCCTAACTGGGCCATTCCTCCGGCACTAATCACAGTGCAACCTGGAGAGAATGAGTCTGCCCTAGGGAATGCATGTCCCTGATTGCTAAACCTGGACCATTCACCTAACTGGGCCATTCCTCCGGCACTAATCACAGTACAACCTGGAGAGAATGAGTCTGCCCTAGGGAATGATTGTCTGGACCATTTCCTATGGAAATGATTGTCCTGCACCAACCTCCAAAACTGACCATTCTTCGAAACTGCTCACAATTGTGAACTTCGAAAGAATGATTGCCCGACGAGGTGAACCATTCTACTTGACCACTACTCAGAGTGACTGCCAAGAAGAATGACTGTCCAAGACCATTCCCCCACACTAACCACAAGGGGAACCGTTGTCTATGGTACATCAGTAATCTATCGGACCATTTTCATTACGAAAATGATTGTCCGATCTGGACCATTTTCCGAATTGGAAAATGACTGTTGGTTAGAAATCTCGAACCACTTTCCGACCTATAAAGGAACTGCCCAACCTGGACCATTTTCCAAACTGAAAAATGACTGTCCATAAATCAATAATGTTTCATTGCTCCCTCCCAACCTGGAGTAATCACTTCCTTTTCAATAAGGAAGTCGTCTCCACGAGCCCCAGCTTGACCCTTAAGTACGCAAACTTTTCATCTTGGACAGAGGCTTTACCAAAATATTTGTTATCTGCTCATCTGTGGAGATATACTGGAGAACCACTTCTCTCCTTCGGACTTTATCACGGAGAATATAATGCTTGATCTCAATGTCGTTCGACCTGTCATGGAACAACGAGTTCTCTGAAAGCTTCACATAGCTCTGATCATCACGATATATCACGATCGAATTCAGCGCCTGATCAAACAATCCAGAAACCAACTTACGGAGCCACGCTGCTTTTGTACAAGCATCACAAGTTGCAATATACTCTGCTTCTGCAATGTTGAGTGCAACAGACTTTTGTTTCATGCTAGCCCATGATATCGTGGCAAAGCTCAAACTGAAACATATCCAAGTAGCACTTCTTCTGTCATCTGCACTCCCTGCCCAATCTGAATCGATAAATCCATGCAGTTGTATATCATAACTCAAACGTCCCACAAGGCAAATATCTGGCTGAGTATTCTCCAAATACATTAACGAGCCAATCAATTGTCGATACAGAAACGGGTCTACTGGATCAAAGTCTCTCAACTTCTTCAGATCTGTTATCATCATCCCAGACTTTTCCATGGATTTGCAATCCATCATCCCAGACTTCTAAAGAACCATTTCATTATACTTCCTCTGTCATAAGAAGTTTTCACCTCGCTTTCGTTGTACATGAGAGGCTCTGCACCAAGTTTGCTTGAATCCATACAAGGTCTTCTTCCATTTGCATACAAGGGTCTCTTTCTGGTATACCTCAAAACCTTGAGGTTTCTCTACATACTCTTCTTCTTCAATTACTCTGTTGAGAAGAACATTCTTTACATCCATCTGATGTAAACTCCAACCCATGAATACTGCAGTAGATATAATGGCTCAGGTAGAGGTATGTCTGGTTACTAGAACAAGTTGTCATCGTAGTCTTCTCCCTCCTTATGGGAGAACCCTCTAGCCTTGAGTCTTGCCTTGTATCTCTCAATGCTTAAGTCTTTTTCACAATTTCTCACATACATTGTTCTTCTTCACAGCTTCCTTCCATTCCTTTTGTTTGACTACTTCTAGTAGGTTCAAATTGGTTCAATTGGTTGTTCTGATTTTTCTTTCTTTCTTGGAATCTTCATGTTCTTCCTCGTGTTTATCTTCAATGTTGGAGTCCATGGAATCTTCTATAGATTACATGCCCTTCTTTCCTGAAGGCTCCAACTTTTTCCTTTTGCCATAGGAACATGAATGTAGATGGACAACCAAGGATATTCAAGGCTTCTTTTCAAAGAAGACTTCTTCTAGAGTCAAGTTGAACACGTGTTGCTTATCATGGTTGCTACTTCCAATGAAGAACATGGACAAATACTTCATGGTATTCACAGATTCTTCAATGGATCTTATCGTTGGGGATTAGCTCCCTCCTAATCCCAGCTTCATGACTAAATGAGCAATATGCATGCTCTTCTTTTGGAATTCAATGATCAGCTCCCTCCCTCTAAGAGATTCCATGCTTTCGTCTGCTGCATCTCTCTTTTGCTTTCTGCAAAGTGTCACAAGCTTGTTCTGGTTTCCTTTTGATTCCTGACTTCCATCGAGTCTAACTCCTTTGAGTCTCTTTAAGTTTGTTTCTATCTGTTATGATTATTGCCCATCTGGCAGTTGTGTCATCCTTACAAACTTCTTCTATGACAACTTCCGCAAGGATTGTTCATTACAAGGGTACCTGCCCGAAACAAGAACAACAAGAGCAAACAAGAAATATCTATCTAGAGGAGACGTTAGTTCATTTTGCGAACAAGTACAATAAGCATCTATATCAATTATTCATATGCAGTCAAGTATTCATTACACCTAGCAATAGTAGAATCTTTCAAAAATTGCTTTCACAATTTGTACTGTAGTAACTATCACCCTTGATATATATATAAATTTTAACAATTTAATCAAACCTGGAACCCGAAGTCTCACTTGCTATGGAGGGTGCACTTGTTCTTCTGAATGCACTGAATCCAAGATTACAACTTGGACAAGATCTCTAGTACTTTCCCTACAAACACACTCATGTTTTGCTAGATGATATAACTTAGATAGCATATACAAGTGCATAACTTTGAAACCTTGTAGCATCGTCCAGCTTGTCTTCCAATCTGAAACTAGATACCATCTTGACAAGAAGAGATTAGAAACTCAATCAAAAGATTCAATGATTAGAATGTTAATTTTTATACCGAGACAAGTTGTGTTCCTTAGGCTTGGTCTCTTTGCCTAGGGAAATGTGACCACTTTAAATGTGAACCCCTTTTATTTCATAAAGTGAAAAGTGACTTAGGAAATAAAAGCTAAGTGGGTCTTTTATTTAAGTTGGTGAATAAAATATTAAAAAGTGATTTTCATATGCACTTTATTTCCACCGTTGATCTAATTCATTGTGAGCCATTTGATCATGTGGACACCCAAAAGTCACTTTGGGAATTTGAAAAGTCAAGAGGGGAAAGAGACCATTAAATGTCTTTCATGAGTCCATTGAGAGAACACACACAAGCACATTCGCTGAAGAGAGAGAGAGAGAGTTGATTGAGGAAGCACTGGAAGAAGATCATTTCCAGAAATTAGTGGCACGATTTTCCATGCAAAGGTGGGCACGGAAATCAAGGAAGATACCAGCATTAAAGATTTCCATAACCAGTCCATACAGTACGGTTTTATGCACAGAAATCGAGGTGAATTCTGCACAGAATTCAAGGCAGTCGTACAACATTTATTGAATATGTACGGTCATACGGATCTGTACAGCTTGCACATAAATCAAGGTCCATACAGTGATGTTCATACAGCGTACGAAAATTCTGAGTTTGTTTGGCTCGAAATTCGAGGAGGTTGTTGGCACATTTTCCAAGGAAGATTTGTCTTGGGAAAAGAGAGATAAGTGGTCTCTGCTGTGTATTTAATTTTCTGCTGCAAATTTAATTCCCAGATGCTTGATATTTAATAAAAGAAGCTGCCCTCTCAGAAGAACATGTTTCCCCCACCCTGGGGGTTTTCCTGGGTCATTTTTGGACCCAAATTTCCTGTGTACTTTGTTCATTTAGTGTTGAGTTATTTCTGCATTTAATTTCCAGTCAAAGAAGTTGTCTCTTGTGTTTCAAATTCAACAATTTCATTTCCAAAATTTAATAAATGTTATAAGATGAATTTTATATCATGGGATGGGCATTAAACTATGGGAGTGATAAGGAGTGATTGAAACCTGATTGGAGACATCAAAATTCTTCATGGTATCAGAGCTTTGGTGACTGGAACAGCCTTAAAACAGCTGAAAAGTGAGTTGTTAAGACTCAGAAATTTTATATCAGCAGTAAAATGTTGTGGGCAGTTTTGTTGAGTGGAGATTTGGGCTTGTTATCTTCAAAAGTATGGCTACAGGTTTGAGGTGGGAGGATAGGCTAGAAGGGGCAGGAAATTTTTGTCCATGGAAGGCAAGAATTATTTTACTTTTCCAAGAAAATGAACTTCGGGACATTGTTGAAAGTACTGCCACGAAGCCTGTTCTAGTACCACAGATGCAGCAGCATTAGCAGCCTTCAATAAAAAGGATGTTAAGGCAAAAAATATCATTCTTGATGCCATAAAAGACCATGCAGTTCCACATGTCAGTAGTAAAGGGCATGCATATCAGCTGTGGGAGGCTTTGACTCGCATGTATCTAAGCACAAATGAGAACAGGAAGATGGTGTCGAGGGAAAAGAGGAAAAGTATCCGGATGGCCAAGAGTGAAGGAGTTACTTCATACCTTACTCAAATCACACAAGTAAGGGACGAATTGTCAGCAGTAGGGGAGGCAGTGGGAGAAGCCGAACTTGTTCGGACAGACTTGAATGGTGTGTCAAAACCATGGGATATGTTTGTTCAGGCGATTGTGGGGCGTGAGAACTTTCCTTCCTGGGAAAGGCTTTGGGACAATTTCATTCAAGAGGAGACCCGGAGAGGCTATCTGCAGGGCAGCTCATCTAGTGTTAAGGAGGAAAAGGAGAATGTGGCTCTTTAAACCAAATGGAGGAAGGGGAAGCCCAAGACTCAAGGACCCACATGTCCAGGTAAGCAGCAGGGAAAACCAAAGAAAAAGGGGGAGAAAGACCTTAGCAAAGTAAAATGTTGGTGCTGCCAGAAGATGGGCCACTATGCAGTGACGGGTCCTGAGAGGAAGAAGAAGAAGACACAGAACATGGCAACTTCAGTTGAGATGGATGATTTCTCTTCAAGATTTGATCAAGACTTTGCCTTTATGGCAGAGCAGTCAAGTAGCTCAGTATCTCCCACACCGTGGTATATTGACAGCGGTGCTTCTTGTCACATGTCAAGTATTCGTGAGCAGTTTATAGAGCTTAGACAGCAGACTCATGAACTGGACATCGTTTTGGGAGACAATCGAGTTGTTAGGGTTGTTGGGATTGGCACAGTGGCTTTTCAAAGGGAGTCTTTACATCCTCTGAAGTTGCTAGAAGTATTGTATGTTGCAGGCCTTAAGAAAAATCTTGTTTCAGTTTCTTGTATCGAGGACAGAGGATATGTGGTGACTTTCAGAGATGGGCATGTCCTCCTTTATCCCAAGGGAGGTAACATTTCAGAGGCAAAAGTCATCAGAGTTCGATACGGGAGGATGTACAGGATGATATGGGAGACATCAGGGGCATTTGTGTGCATGACCAGCAGCAGGGATTTATGTGAGCTTTAGCACAGGAGGATGGGGCATTTGCACCATGGAGTTCTGAGGATTGCTAGGGAGATCACCACATGGATCCCGGAGTTTAGCATTGAGCATGATGATGTTTGTAAGGGGTGTGCTTTGGGCAAGTACACCAAGGCTCCATTTCCAGGTCGAGATAGCAGGACTACA
>SNQJ01S0009810.1:110606-133646 GCA_010110895.2 Picea sitchensis
AGCAGAATGGGGTTGCGGAGAGGAAGAATAGGTCGATAATTGGAGCTGCCAAATCGATGATTCATGACCAGGGATTACCGTTGTTCTTGTGGGTTAAAGCCTGCAACACTGCAATTTATCTGCAGAATCGGAGTCCTCAGAGGGCAGTTGGGGATATGACTCTCGAGGAGGCTTTTACTGGGCAGAAGCCTCCGATTGAGCATTTGAGCATTTGACGATTTTTGGATGTATCACGTTCTCTCATGTTCCCAAAGAGAAGAGGGCGAAGATGGAACCCACAACTTAAAAGGGTTTACTTGTGGGTTACAGTGAGACTTCTAAAGCCTATCGGCTTTACATCCTTGCACTTAGGAGGGTTGTTGTTCAGAGGGATGTGAAGTTCGAGGAGGAGAGGGCTTGTAGGAGGTCACGGGAGTTAGAGGAGAGACAGCCTTCAACTTCTCAGCAGTAGAGAAATTAAGTACAAGGAGTTGGGACTCAGAGTTCTAGCACGAGAGGCACTGGGGTGTCAGGGATTACAGGTTCACCAGTGGTCACAGTACAGATTGGCTCACAAGGCAGTCCACAAATCAACTCGTCGATCACTTCATAGTTTAGTCCTCTGGTTGATAGTTCACATGGCACTTTAGGTTCTACAGGCACAGGTGCAGATTTTCGGAGTATTGGGTCACCGGGCTCAATTGGTCAGCTTTCAGGGGTATCTTCTTCGGGTGAGGCTGAGGAGGCTATTTCAGGGAAGAGGAAGGCCAAGTGGATTCAGGACACCTTGAAAAAAGCTGAGACAGTAGGGAATCCGAGAAATTCCACCAGGGAGAGCAGGCCACCGGAGAGATTCTGCAGTTATGTAGCAATGGTGACAGGTATTACAGAGTCCGAGCCTTCTAGCTATGAGGAGGCAGCCACACAGCAGGTTTGGAGGGAAGCCATGGTGGAGGAGTATGCCTCTATCAAGCAAAAGGATGTGCGAGAGGTTGTACCTAGGCTTGATGGGAACTCAGTGATCTCCTCCAAATGGCTTTATAAGATAAAGTATGTTGCGGGTGGAAGCATTGAAAAATATAAGGCTCGATTTGTGGCGAGAGGATTCTCACAGAGAGAAGGAGTTGAGTACAGTGAGACCTTCGCTCCCGTAGCTTGATATACTTCGATTCGGTCTGTTATTTCAATTGCAGTAGAGATGGGGTGGAAAATTCACCAGATGGATGTCAAAACCACCTCTCTCCATGGCACTATTTAGGAGGATATTTATGTTGAGTAACCACTTGGTTTTGAGGCTTACAGTGGAGAGTCCCATGTTTGTCGCCTGAAAAAGGCGTTGTATGGTCTGAAGCAAGTTCCCAATGCTTGGTATTCTCGCATTGATGCATACTTGCAGCATATGGGTTTCATGAAGTGTAATGCAGACCCCAACTTGTATTACATCGTTGTTCATGATGAGATGCTTATGCTTATTCTCTATGTTGATGATTTGTTCATTACAGGTGCAAAGAAACTTATTGAGGGCTGCAAGAAGGATCTTGCCTCTGAGTTTGACATGAAGGATATAGGGTTGATGCATTACTTTTTGGGGTTGGAGGTGTGGCAGGAAGAGGGGCATATCTTCCTGGGGCAAGGAAAATATACTATTGATATTCTCAGCAGGTTCCACATGGGCGATTGCAAACCCGTGTCCACTCCCATGGCCACCAACGAGAAGGATCTTTATTCGTCTGATTCCAAGTTGGTGGATCCTACATTATATCATCAGCTCATTGGTTCCTTGATGTATTTGGTCAATACACGACCAGATATTTGTTTTACAGTTAATACTCTCAGTCAGTTTATGGTGGAGCCCACGAGAGTACACTAGATAGCTGCAAAACATGTGCTTCGGTATTTGATGGGCACTATTGACTATGTTCTGGATTATGTTCGTGGTGATGTTGTGAGACTCACATGATTCACAGATTCAGATTGGGCAGGTTCGGTTTCAGACAGGAAAAGCACATCGGGTTGTTGTTTTGGATTGGGTTCAGATATTGTGTCATGGCTTAGTCGAAAGAAGAAGTTTGTTGCTTTGAGCTCAGCTGAACCAGAGTATATGGCTACGAGCCAAGCCTCATGTGAGAACATTTGGCTTCGCAAATTGTTGACAGGTTTGTTCGAACAGGAGTTGGGGCCTACGATGATTTATTGCGACAATCAGAGTTGTTTAAAACTCACAGAGTATCCAGTATTTCATGATCGGTCCAAACACATTGAGATCCGATATCACTTCATTCGTGATCATGTTCAGAGAGGGGTTGTGAAGCTTGAATATGTGTCTACAGATGAGTAGGTGGTTGACACCCTCACAAAGTCTCTTCCAAGAGGAAAGCATGTTTATTTCAAAGACAAGATGGGGGTGGAAAGTAACACCTTACCGTCCTCGGTAAGAGGGAGTGTTGATTTTTATACCGAGGCAAGTGGTGTTCCTTAGGCTTGGTCTCTTTGCCTAGGGAAATGTGATCACTTTAAATGTGAACCCCTTTTATTTCATAAAGTGAAAAGTGACTTAGGAAATAAAAGCTAAGTGGGTCTTTTATTTAAGTTGGGTGAATAAAATATTAAAAAGTGATTTGCATATGCACTTTATTTCCATCGTTGATCTAATTCATTGTGAGCCATTGGATCATGTGGACACCCAAAAGTCACTTTGGGAATTTGAAAGGCCAAGAGGGGAAAGAGACCATTAAATGTCTCTCATGAGTCCATTGAGAGAACACACACAAGCACATTCACTGGAGAGAGAGAGAGAGAGAGTTGATTGAAGAAGAGCTAGAAGAAGATCATTTCCAGAAATTAGTGGCACAATTTTCCATGCAAAGGTAGGCACGAAAATCGAGGAAGATACCAGCATTAAAGACTGCCATAACCAATCCGTACGGTACGGTTTTATGCACAGAAATCAAGGTGAATTCTGCACAGAATTCAAGGCAGATGTACAACATTTATTGAATATGTACGGTCATACAGATTTATATAGCTTGCACAGAAATTGAGGTTCGTATAGTGTTGTCCATACAGCGTACAAAAATTCTAAGTTTGTTTGGCTCGGAATTCGAGGAGGTTGTTGGCAAGATTTCCAAGGATGATTCGTCTTGGGAAAAGAGAGATAAGTGGTCTTTGTTGTGTATTATTTTTTTGCTGCAAATGTAATTTCCAGATGCTTGATATTTATTAAAAGAAGCTTTCGTCTCAGAAGAACAGGTTTCCGCTACCCTGGGGGGTTTTCTTGGGTCATTTTTGGACCAAAATTTCTTGTGTACTTTGTTCATTTAGTGCTGAGTTATTTCTGCGTTTAATTCCCAATCAAAGAAGTTGTCTCTTGTGTTTCAAATTCAGCAATTTCATTTCCAGAATTTAATAAATGTTATAAGATGAATTTTATATCATGGGATGGGCATTAAACTATGGGAGTGATACGGAGTGATTGAAACCTAATTGGGGACATCAAAATTCTTCATAGAACAAGCTAAAAACTCTAAAATTTCAACTTTGACCACAAATCAATTTGACCAGAAGTCGACCTTTGACTTTGACATTGACCAGTTAACCTTTGACCTTGACCAATCAAACTTTGACTTTGACCAAAAMCTTAAACCTCACACTTTTGCTAGTTGAGAGTACCAAGAGGTGCGCTAGGCTAGGGCGCACTAGGATGTAAAGGAATTAGGTCAAATGTTTCATTATAAGTGCCCAAACACAAGGGTTAGGGTTTGTTGTAGCTGCATAATCAAAAAACCAAGTTGCAGTTGTAACTAGTGCCACAACGAGCTTAACAAATAACTTCCCAATCTATCTTCCAGTGGTTAGACTATCTGAAGGTAGTGTGGGCCCATAACTTGTTAGAATGAAAGAGATATTCTCGTTTTTCCATAGACAATATAGCAATATTGTCACCGAACCATAGGCACAAAGGCCASCCCCGAGCACCTTAACCTTGACAGACAAAATAATTTTGGTAGCAGACCAATAGCTAACCAAGGCTAGCGCATCTTTCTCCAAGGGTAGCGCACCAAGYAAGAATAACCAGAAACCAAGCAGAAAGTCCAAACCATAACCAAGAGACCAAGTCCAACCAAAAGCCAAAATCCCAGTTGCAGCAGTTGCAGTTGCACTCCCTCTCCAAACCTATGCACCACTAGTCTTATGCAGTTGTGAGTAAGTGTCAAATGAGCTCTAGCGCCCTCTATTTATAATTTTATACTGCTCTATCTCACTTGATTGGGCCGACTTCTCTTTCTGGAGGCTAATAACTCAAAATTAAATATTCTCTTGAGCCAACTTGTCTTCTAGGGTTATTATCCAACGTTTTAGGGTTTCTCTTACTTCCCGGAATATTCTAGTCTCGTCAAAGGTTACACATAAAGGTTAATACCTCCCGCATCTACCATAATATCAACAATTTAAATATATATAAGTACATACCTACGACATCATCAACAAGCAATGGCACCATCCGACAGCAGCGGCAAGCAAATGAAGAACCTTAAAACTTCAAAGGTGCTCCAACTTGTAATCTAAACATAGCTGGAGATGCGCTAGGGTAAGGCGCACTAGGACAACCAAAAATTAGTCCCAACACTTCACAAACACTTTCACTACAACTAGTATTGGCACTGCAACGAGTTCTGCAACTGGTGCTGCAACTGGCACGAAGGAACTGACACTGCAGACCTAGGCTTTTATGAGGAAACCCTAATTTTTCAACTTCAGAAATTTGCAGATCTAATCTGGGGAAGAGATGTGCCCTACTTAGGCAACCTTCTTATTGAGTTCAGTACGTGCTCAACGAGCTTGACAATGGGGGAAACTGAGGATCTTCCTTCCAACGGTTAGACTGTTACGAAGGAAACCAGCTCTGATAACATGTTAAAATTTTGGTATGCCCGTTTAACCATAGACAATGTCACATCATTGTCACCCAACCATAGGCACAAAGCCACCCCCGAGCACCCTAACCTTTACTTCGAATAATTCTGGCAAGCCTACTCAAGAACCAACAGATAAACCCTACCTGCTAACTGCAACAGCAACTCAAGACAAGTAGAGTGCTCCTTCTCCAAGGGTAGCGCACAAGAGATAGAGTCTCCATATCCACAGAACAAGTACCATACACAACTGCAGCAGCTGCAGCTGCACTACTCTCTCAAACTTGCTCCATATTTAGCAAGAGTATCACCAAGAGAATCACCAAGAATATCACCAAGAGCATTGTAAATTTTAATGACAAAATCAGCAAGTTAATAGTTCTGTCATACACTTAGCAACCTAGAGATAACTGTCTTGCATGAACTATGATATGACTAAAACCCACATTCAGAAATTTCCATAAGCAGAAATACACATTGATAAGTAATTATGCAGCGGAAATAACCACAATGAACAGCATTCAATCACCCATGAATAACTCAGAAATTTAGGCAAATGCCAGGGAAAACCCCAATGTGGGGAAACCCAATGAGAGAGAGAGATCTTATTATTCATCTTCAGGAAAGTACATATCAGCAACAATTACACAATTTCCAGCGAAGAGAAAAATACCTCACAGCACCAAAACTGTCCCAAAATCTGCCTCGATTTCCGTGCCCAGAAAATCCGTACAACTGTACGAATTTTCCGTTTCCAACACCTCGAAATTCATGCCAAAATTTATGTTGTACGGACAACAGAACTGCACCCTTCACCACAAGAGAGATAGTCTACATATCCACAGAACAAGTACCATACATAATTGCAGCTACACTACTCTCTCAAACTTGTGCCATACTTAGCAAGAATATCACCAAGAGTATCACCAAGAATATCACCAAGAGAATCACCAAGCGAATCACCAAGAATATCACCAAGAGAATCACCAAAAGAATCACCAAGAATATCACTTGATAGCGCTAGAGAGAGACCAAGACCAAGAGATGACCATATGCCCTTATTCCTACTTGCAGTTGCAGTTAACTGCAGCTCTCCACAAGACTTGCGCACTAACTGGGTATCCAAATGAGCTAAAACGTCCTCTATTTATATTAAACTGTCCAGTGACTTTTCTGGCTGGGCCGACCTGACTTTCTGGTAATTATATTTTTTGTTTATCTTTTTTCCTGTGGAGCCGACTTGTATTTCTGGAAGATAATATTCTAATATTATTTATTCTACTAGCCGACTTGTCTTCTAGGGTTTCGACACATCTGTTTAATGGTTCACTTGCTTCCGGAATATTCTATTCTAAGTCAAAGGTTACACGTGGAGGTTAATACCTCCCGTAGCTACCAAAACATCAACACCAACCTCATCGGACTTCGTATGGAGAAAGTAGAATTTCATACCCCATTCAGAATTCAGCAAACTTAAGTTTTCAGGATTTCAGGATTGGCCAGATTGCAGTGTTTTCAATGCACCCTATCATGTATGAGGGTGTGGGATTGACATTTAATTAAGAGCACCAAGCCCACTATGTACCCCAATGTTGGTGGGGTTGATCGTTGAACTCTTCTGTCATGATTTTAGCAAAAATGTACTGGGGGGAATATAATTTCTGCCTCTAAACTTGGAAAGGCAGTCCTGACTTCTAATTTTCAATTTTCTGAATATAATGAGAAATACAATGGTGATATTAATTAGTATGTTACATTGTTATGTATAAGATTATAAAATTTCAATGATTTATCATATTTATGTTTCAAGTTTCATATATTCTAATCTAAACTTTTTAGTACTTCAGGTGGGGTCCCCTATGTTGAAGACCCCGACATTCCCTATGATGTTCCCTAAAATTTGGGGGTTGCTTCTACATATCCCTTGGATGTGTTTCATCGCTCCCATGTCCCGACATCCTGGAAAATTGGTGGAACATTCCTTCATCTTCAAGGTTGGCAGCTATCCACTTCAGTTCAGAACACCCCACTTCTCAAGCTCTGAGAATTGGTAAAACTTTTCTTGAGAGTACACATGTAGCACGCATGTACAAGAAGACGAACGAGTTTATACCCTAAAGATTGCTAATTTCACATTACATGAGAATACATGTTTACAATACACATTTTTTCCAAAATTGGACAGCTGAGACTAGGAATTATCCTCCAGCCCAAAAAAGCCAATCCAAAATTGGGTTGCACCATCTAAATTGTTACCCACTTCTTAATTTAATACAGCTTCTGATTTAGAAGTGTAGGCCACCCAACTAAAAGTGGGGATCCCACCTTTAATAAACCTGAAATAATTTTTTCAATAATCTCATTTATGTCTCTCATAAAATGAAAAATAAAGAAAACTCCTAAATACTTTTGAAATAGGACTAGTTTATTATAAGAAGATTCCAAATTCCATATTTCTGCTGTACTTTTACCTTGGCTACGTGCCCAAGAAAGGAATGTGGATGTAGAAGAAGATTTCTAGGTCTTTTGGTATACAAGATTTATATTAGATGGTAAAATATTGCACATGGAGAGTATTAATGTATCTTATTGTTGTGCTACAGAAACTTTTGAAGGAATATCATCCAATTGAGATTCACTTTACTTCAAATTTCAGTGCCTGGAAATGATGTGTTAGTCAATGTTGTAGATCGCTGGGATAATCAGACAACTAAGGTGTACTGCTACCACTCTTGAGCTCCTTGGCAATCAATCACCGAGGGTGAGCTCCGGGGTCTGGACATTGCTCAAAGGAGTCAAATCTTAACTTTGATAACAGCACTTAGGAATTGCCCGGGTGATAACGAGATAACTCAGGTTACTGCTACTACCCTTTGGCTCCTTGCCAATAAATTGCCAAGACCAGGCTCTAGGGTCTGGACATTGACCAGAGTCATCAAAATCTGAAATTTGATGATAGCACCTGGAAATTGCAAATGTATCATATAGGTAACATAAAGGTTAGGGTCAACTGCAACAAGGTCCAAGAAGCAGATTCCTTAGGTAATCAGCTTGACCACGTTAACTAAGCCTAAAATATATTTCAAAGTCTAGAAACTTCAAAATGCCATTAAGACATTCCAACAGACATTTGCTATTGATAATCATAAAAGAAAATGTGAGGAAATGAAAGAACTTCCTTGAATAAACAGAAATAGATTCTTCCTGTTAGGAAATGTGTTATATTTTAAACTTACTGCAATAAAGTCAAAAGCCCTTGTTTTCTCCTCTTTTCTTGAGCTTTCTGTAGTTGAAACACGGTTAGGTATTGGATCACCTGAAAAGTCAAAACCATCTGAAAATGTAGGAGCAAGCCCATTGCCCATTCCAGAATCAGTCCCAAAAAAACCTGCAGTTTCTGAACCTACTCCCATTCTCAAACGCTGCAAATTAGCCATTGCAGCTAGTAGCTGCTGCTGAGCAAGAGAGTTTCCAACTGGCCCAAAGTTCATTGCCTGTAAAGGAAACATTTGATGCGTCGCCATATTCGACGGCATGTTGTACATAGAACCGACTGAGGATATAGATGATAAATCTGCACCCATCATTTGGGAGATCGGTATACTATCCAGAGCCTGATATACAGTAGAATGGTTCTGCTGAAGAAACTGAAGTCCCATTCCTGGATCATTAGAAGTAGCATTCCCCGAATTCACAGTCTGCTGATAACTCTCTGATAGAGATGGATTGATGGACAGAGAACCAAAAATGTCATCCAAGCTTTCTGATTGTACAGAAGGTTTGCTATTACTTTGCTCTATATTTTGAGCAAAATCACTAAAGAAACTACCATTTTCCTTGCTTGATGTTCCTGTATCAACATTCTCCATCTCACTACTGTTACCAAGCACCAACCCTGAAAAAAGATTATTTGTAGAGTCACTGCCCTCAGCTCCTTCAGTGTGAATGGCCAACCCGACAAAAGGATCCTCTTCTTTATTTACAATGTTTCCTTCATCTCTAGTAGGTAAGAGTTCATCGCCCAATAGATCTACAGTAGCTGATGTTGTCGTGGTATCAGTATCTTTTTCCTTTGACACACCTCCATCTGCAAGCAAGTCCATTTCACTAGTATCTATCAAGTCTGGCATCTCAACAGAAACAGGCTTTGCTGTGGTTTTGTCATTCAGCTTTTCTGTCACTGTAGTTTTATCATTAACTGCTGTGCTACCTCCAAGAAGACCCAAAACCTGGTCCAAATAACATACCAGAAACAACTTTATTAGGAATTGAGCATACACAACCAGAGTTAATAGTAAATACCCAAACTGAAATCCTTTCAAATGCATTTTACAACAAAAGCGATCAAATGTGACCTATTCATAATACATATAGTCAATATCCCAGAGAGAAGATAAATTTGATTTAGTCTAGATAAGTGAAATAATTGGACAGAAGCCCAGTAGGTGAGCTCAATCAGTTCGCGCAGACTGTTTCAAGTCAGAGTTTGCCATGAGGTTCTAGTCTAGCTGAGTCCCACTGGGTTACCAGCACTATTGTAGCTTGCGGTTCGGTTCAGCTGCCCTCCATCCAAATATTCCGGAGAAAAGCGGGGGAATCCCATGAGATTTTCCTTCAGAAAAAAAAATGCAAAACTTGGACAGCTTAAGACAAACTCAAGGCAACTTATGCTAACCTTGTCTTTGAATTTCACACAAGCACTAGGCCAAATCTGTAAGAAAAGTTGTAAGGTTGTAATTTTTTTATACAATGCCCTAAATTGACCTCAAAAGAATTAAATAATGACAACTCATGAAAAAGGATTTAGTAAAGTTAAATAGAAGGTTAAAGCTGGACAAGCATTGGTAGTAAGCCTAGTGATCCAGCTGGCAGTAACTTCCTAAGCTTAGGTAGCCATCTATCGAGGGCGGATAGTTAATACAACCATTCTGCGATTGAAAGGGGCATTCCTTGTAGAGTGAAAGCCTGCAAGGGGATCCCAATACTAAATAGATATCTAGTCCAATTCTGTTATTAGATAGCATTCTGTATGGGGTAGAGTTTAATCCGGTTAGAACTGGGTGAAGACATTTGCACTACCCTGCAATTGGAGGTTTGGTTGACAACAACGTTTTAAGCCTCAAGAGGTTCCCAGGCCAAGAATGAATGCTAAATCGTAAGCCATCTTACTAGATCTAGTAGTCCTCATCGTGATATGTCATGATGAGAAACTGGCATTGACAAGTAATATATTGAGTTATTATAATACACCTTAAGAAATATGATCCCTCTCGGTGCTTGATAGATCCGGGTTTAAGATGGATCTATGCTGGTTTAATTTTTTAGATGCTATCACATGTGTACATACATAGTTATTTATTTTTTATTTAATTTTTTTTTGTTGTCATGTAACGTTACGTTACATTATGGATCTAGTAGTCCTCATCATGATGTGTTGAAATACATCTTATTTCAGTATACCACTTAGACTAAATTAGATTTCAGCCTCCAATAAATATCTAACAGCCATACCACTGTTATTTATGCGCTGAAACACTATTAACAAAGTTCTGAAATAAAATTGCAGCGGAAATAATTTATGAACAGCAGACATTAACTCTCATTTGGGACAAAAATCTGTGCATAAACACTTGAAGAATTATTTAGAAAATTGGACAGTTTTGAGGAGGAAGAAGTGTTTATTCAGCTTTAGGAATTTCCAAACAGCAAATAGCATCAGCATTAAAATTCAGTCAATGATTTCTTTCAGACAAATTCTGAACTATACAAACAGTCCCAGACTGTAGCTAACAAAGACAGCCATGGCTGTATGGCCTGTACAGCCCAGGACAGCCAATAAATCTTTAGAAACAGCCATAAATCTGCATAGAAAAACGTGCCAAAAGGAACTGTACGGAACAGCATTAAAAACTCAGCAAATATGCATAGAAATCCATACCAATCAGCTGTAAACTTACAGCCTCGATTTCTGTGCTCTCCCTTTATTGTACGGCCAGCTTACACAGCTGTATGGCCTCCTTTAATGCTGTTGTACGAACTGCAATAAATGCTGCTGTGCTTCTAGGGATGTGTGCCAAACTCTCCTTGCTGTAGCTCTTCCTCCAAGCCAACACTCCTCCTTGGGATTCGTGCCCCTTCACCTTCCCTCAACCTCTCCTCAAAAGTGCGCCCTCCTCCTAATGAGATGTCTTTAAGCAATTTCGAATTGTAACTCCTCTAACCCTTGATCTCCCATGAGTGAATCTTCACTTTCCCTTGAGATCAACGGTCACGACTTAATCATTCGTTGAGGTCACTTAAGTTAATAAAGTGACCCATAACATCATAAAGTTACTTTTACATTTCGAAATTAAAAGACTCAACTTTATAAAATCACTTTATAATTATAAAGTCACTAGGAGAAAATTTGCTTGGTCAATTCCACATGCTAAGCGCTCGCTGCCAATGCAAAAGTACCTCCAAGCTACCAAATTTCAACACTCCCTCTTAGTGAGATAGGTACTTCTGGTATCACCACCAAAATCTGTCTCCATCTCATCAGCTACCATAGTTGCTCCCTCTGTACTAGAAGTCTTTACTCCCTCTGAACATGAAGCCACTACTCCCACTGCACTAGAAACCTCTGTTGCTACCTCTATTGTACCACGAACTGAAGACAAGCTCCCAGGAGACTGCACACTCTCCTGAGCATCCATCTGTGTCGACTCATGTCTGCTGAGTCTTTTGAGAGTCTCAGAAGAGGAATGAGTCCCCAGTATCAACTCTCTCTCCCGTGCAACCTGCCCACTCTCCAACACAGAATCTAACTCCAGAAATCCACTGGACCCCAACACAGGTCGACCCAACAACCTGTACAACCTCTCATACCCGACACCAAGCATCACTGTTGTGTCTGGAGTAGCTCCCTCTGAATATAGAAATCCCTGACCATAGTAGAATGCCACTCCAAATATATCAACCTCCAGAGCTGACACTGAGAGTAAGTTAACCATCATCTCTGGAACATACAATACTCCGACAACCTCCAGAAATTCTCCTGACTCTAGCTGGAATTTAACACTTCCAACCCCCTTCACTGCAAGTTGTGGGCCGGTACCAACACCCACACAACAGTCTAAGTCTGTTTTTGAAAGACTCAGGAACACCAACCTCATCCCTGTCATATGTCGAGAAGCTCCATTGTCCACAAACCACACTTCAATGTCCTTGAACACTAGGCAACCACTGCCCAAGGGACCAGTCATGAGAGAAAACTCCCTCTCATGTCTTTCAACAAACTCTGCAATCTCNAACCTCATCCCTGTCATATGTCGAGAAGCTCCATTGTCCACAAACCACACTTCAATGTCCTTGAACACTAGGCAACCACTGCCCAAGGGACCAGTCATGAGAGAAAACTCCCTCTCATGTCTTTCAACAAACTCTGCAATCTCTGCTGATGTTGACACCTCTGGTTCTGGCTTCTTCTTCTTTTTCGAACATTGACTAGAGTAGTGGCCAATCTTGTGACATGCAAAGCATTTCACCTTGCTCATGTCCTTCTTCTTCTCATTGCCCTTTACCACAAAAGCAACATTCTTGTCGTCTGCACCATCCAATGCCTTTTCCTGTGACCCCTCCTGGATCTCCTCCTGCGTAAAATCATCCCATAATCTACTCCAGTCAAGGAGCTTCTCTCTCCCCACCACACACTTGACGAAAACCTCCCACTCCTTGGCAAAGCCTTTAAAAGCTATCCGCACCAACTCTGAGTCAGGAATGACTTCTCCAACCGCTGCCAACTCATCCTTCACCTATGCAACCCGAGTGAGGTAGGTGGCCACACTCTCTCCTTTGACCATCCTAGCTCCATGGAGCTTGTCCCGAAGAGCCATTTTCCAATTCTCGTTCTTAGCCTCATACAAGCCTTTCATTGCAACCCACATTTCATTGGTTGTCTTCTTCTCAACCAAGTGTGGAATAAGGTGGTCTTTGACCCCGTCCAAGATGATTCTCTGAGTCTTGGCTTCCCTCACCTCGTGAACATCAAGAGCTATGGGATCTAAAGCAGGTACATGCACAATGGTGTTCGCAAACGACCACAATTTGTTCTCCTTGAGAACATTGTTGATTCTAACCTTCCACTACAGGTAGTTGGAGATCCCCTCCAACCTATCTTCAAACCCGATGCTGGAAGTCGTCTTTGTCCACCTGACAAAGAACCTTTTCTGCCTTTCTTCAAGCAAATGTACCAGCAAATCACTTGTTGTCCCAAGTGCCAAAGTTGTCCACTGAAACTTCAGAGCACCTACTCTGATACCATGTTGAAATACATCTTATTTCAGTATACCACTTAGAGTAAATTAGATTTCAGCCTCCAATAAATATCTAACAGCCATACCACTGTTGTTTATGAGCTGAAACACTATTAACCAAGTTCTGAAATAAAATTGCAGCGGAAATAATTTATGAACAGTAGACATTAACTCTCATTTGGCACAAAAATCTGTGCATAAACACTTGAAGAATTATTCAAAAAATTGGACAGTTTTGAGAAGGAAGAAGTGTTTATAACTTTATTCAGCTTTAGGAATTTCCGAAGTTTTACAACAGCAAATAGCATCAGCATTAAAACTCAGTCAATGACTTCTTTCAGACAAATTCTGAACTATAGAAACAGTCCCAGACTGTAGCTAACAAAGACAGTCATGGCTGTACGGCCCAGGACAGCCAATAAATCTTCAGAAACAGTCCTAAATCTGTATAGAAAAACGTGCCAAAAGGAACTGTACGGAACAGCATTAAAAACTCAGCAAATATGCATAGAAATCCGTGCCAATCTGCTGTAAACTTACAGCCTCGATTTTTGTGCTCTCCCTTTACTATACGGCCAGCTTACACAGTTGTACGACCTCCTTTAATGCTGTTGTACGGACTGCAATAAATGTTGATATGCTTATAGGGATGCATGCCAATCCCACTCCTCGGGATGTGTGCCAAACCCTCTTTGCTGTAGCTCTTCCTCCAAGCCAACACTCCTCCTTGGGATTCGTGCCCCTTCACCTTCCCTCAACCTCTCCTCAAAAGTGCGCCCTCCTTCTCCTAATGAGATGCCTTTAAGCAATTTCGAATTGTAACTCCTCTAACCCTTGATCTCCCATGAGTGACTCTTCGCTTTCCCTTGAGATCAACGGTCACGACTTAATCATTTGTTGAGGTCACTTAAGTTAATAAAGTGACCCATAACATCATAAAGTCACTTTTACATTTCGAAATTAAAAGACTCAACTTTATAAAATCACTTTATAAAGTCACTAGGAGAAAATTTGCTTGGTCACTTCCGCATGCTGAGCGCTGCCAATGCAGAAGTACCTCCAAGCTACCAAATTTCAACAATATGTCATGATGAGAAACTGGCATTGACAAGTAATATATTGAGTTATTATAATACACCTTAAGAAATTTGATCCCTCTCGGTGCTTGATAGATCCAGGTTTAAGATGGATCTATGCTGGTTTAATTTTTTAGATGTTATCACATGTGTACATACATAGTTATTTATTTTTTATTTAATTTTTTTTGTTGCCATGTAACGTTATGTAACGTGCAACAGCATCTCCCCCATACTGGGCTGTAGATCACCTCTCTGCTTCAGTGCAATAATTTGTAGATTGTTCCCTCAATGGTAAGCTTCCAAATTTATTGATAGGTGATGGATAAAATGTGAGATATGCAAATATCTAGATGCCAACTAAGAAAAAATAATCCAAATACAATTTTTAGGCAAACTGATTGTTCCATTATGAGAAATAATGAAAACCCTAAATCTACATAACTGTGAACTTATATAGGGCCAACTATATTTTTATAACTATGACACTTGTACTTTGGTAACATCGTAATATGATTAGTTGAATACATCACTTATATGGCCGTGATACCATGTTGTCTATCAGTTTCACCAACCATTCTGCTCGACCTGACAACTGATAAACCACATCCCTCTTTTTAAAAAAACTAAAAGCAGTCCAATTTGTTTAGAGTCTAGACTTGATCAATAATTATCGATAGTAAAAGATTAATTCAAGTAGATATCTAATTATCCATTCCATCATGCTGTATTATAAATATGATCAACAGCCAATCCTAATAAACAAAATAATATGATCAAGGGCCAATCCTAATAAACAAAATAACTGTTAAATAATGTAATGCTGTAATACTGAGACAAATCAAAGAAACCTTGAACTTGTTATACTGAGACCAGGACTAAGAACCAGATTGGACATCCAATCTCCACTGGGAAAAGTAACATCACCTAATGAAATAAAGACCTCAAAAAGTAACATCACCCAATGAAATAAACACCTCAAGACTAGTACATAAAATCAAAATATTTCATTCATCTCTGTCAAATGAAAAAGTCTGATTTTATGAGTTAACTGAGATCTGCAAGAATCCACAGAGTTGCAGGGGTCGTTAAACAAACCATAAGGAAAAGTTACATGATGATTTCCACAACTTTAGCCCCACAAGATACATCTTCTAGAGTTGAAATGGAGAAATTTACAGGCCAAGCAAGGGTCAGGTTTTTCTTGGAAAAGACAAGCAAGAAAAATTGCAGAATGGAAAAGCCCTTGATCCAAAGAATGTTGCGACTTGAAGAAAGTTGCAATGACAGGCCCAGCAAAGGCCGGGTTGCAGATCCACAAATGCCCTGCAAGAAAAGTTACGGTGAGAAATGTTGTGGGACCCACAAGATTAGCCCCAGAAATTGAAGATCATAAAACATTGCAATGTAGGAACATTGCAGGAACCACAACATTACCCGGTGGAACATTGCAAGACAAAGTTACAACTTGTAAGAAAGTTGTGAGGGAGGAACATTGTGGGAACTACAACATTAGACCGTGGGCCTGTGAAAWGCCCACAAGACAGTTGCAGGCCAGGCCAGCTAAGAACTGTTAGGTTCTACACCATGAAAATTGCAGACACACCAAATATGCAGAGAGTCAACCTCAAGACCCCAAGTTCTGGGGATGGGCACAAGACCACAATCCTCAAAGATTGCAGCGGAGTTACCAAAGCCACAAAAGGCTGTAACCCCAAGGTTGCAGAGCTATGGAAGGACCACAACCCCAATGTTGCATAGGCATGAAGGTCACCAGTACAAATGCAGACAAAACCATCGCACAGCAAAAGATTGAACAATCAAAGCATTTGGTCATCCAGTTTCTATGTCTGTTGATATTCCAATCAAGCAGAAGAATCGTTGTGTGAGTATAATTTCATAATGGGAAATATAACAAGGAGGGAAGGGGAAAGCAGTGAAGTGTAAAGGTTGCAGTCTTTGTAATACAAACAATGAAATATTCACAAAGCTCTTAATGTAGCATGCTTATGTGCATCATGTTATTGATTCTATGCATTTAATTCAATATTTGTTTTTTTCGTAAATTGGTGCACAAAGAAGCTCAGTTCTGAAAGATCTTGCAAAAACTTAAACCACAAGCTAGAGTAAACTTGTATAACTAAGCTACGAGTCTGAAGACCGCAGGCACATAAAAAAATTCAAAGAACTTGGTATAAGTGCACAGTGAAAAATCTGCAGGGCAAGCATAAAATCTCATATCAATATTGGTATCAAAGCACTCCAATTTCCTCAGGAAATGTTCACAATTGCATGGAAAAAAAATGACCAGTGGAACTAGTTGATGGCTCATACTAAAAGCCAGTATAAGCAAGAGGAAAAGCAGCTACACAAAATCAGGGTAATCAAAGACAGAAGAGACTCAGAGACGAAATACAGATATGGCAGACAACACGATAGCTAAGTTGAGAAGCCATTCAGCCCCTAAAATGAGGTTAATCCAATTCAAAAGAGCCTGAAGGAGCTTCAAGTCGTAAAGAGAAAACACAGCCTACAGGTACTGAGCTAGATTGTGACTTTTTACAGATCTACATCAGTCCCATGAAAATCCACAATGCAATGGGCACGTCTGGTAGTATTGAAATCCCCTCTATTTCAACTGAATAAATTATAGCTCAATTACTTTAGAAACAATTTTAACAAAATACTCATTTATCCAATAAGGTCCATTTATAATCAACACCAAGTTGGAAATTAACCGTGTTGATGAAAGCATGCCTGTCTAAAATCTTGACAATAAGATTGTAGTTTGAATACCAAGGATTTCCAGACCCACAGAAAATATCATCCATCCAGTTGAAGATGGAAGGCCATGCCCTACTGTGGTGGGAGAGATTTTGCCAATGCAAGTACCTTAGGCAAAAGCCAACATCGAAAGTTAATTATATAAATGATCTCCACAAGTGCACCATACTGTTGCATCCATTTGAAGAAGTAAGAGATGTAGTATTGAAGTATCTAGGAGGACTGCAAGCCCAAAAGGTTACCTCAATCAGTTGAACCATCTGCATAAATGCATGTTTCCAACGGGGAGGCCATATGTCTTTTAGGTACAAATCCAGTCAAGTCCCTCAGCGTTACTAACCACTATTATGGTTGGTGGTTAGCCGCCCTCTATCTGGATATTTTAGGGAAGAGGAGGGGATCCCACAAGGTTTTCATTGGGAAATAAAAAATAGATAATATATATATATATATATATATATATATATATATATATATATTTTTAAGGTCACAGTCAAGCCAGACACCAAACTGGTGTATGAGACCCCCCTCCACCCAGCGATTTTACTGGGGAGCTGACACTGTTTGACATTCAAACTTGAACCCTTCACGAAAACTTTACAAAAGCCATGTAAATGGAGACCAACGAAAAATGCGTGAAAATGACCCCTTTGTTGTGGAAACCTCAAACAAATCAGCTAAGTGCACTCCACAAAAGAAGAGGGTGCTTGGCAAAGTGAAGCATAAGCAAAAATCCACCAAGAACATTCAAAAGCCCTACAAGGTTTGTAAGCATTGAAAGAATGCACAGGTACAATAAACATGCTTGTTGGCAATTGCACCCCGAGTTAATTCCTCAAAATCACAAAAGAAGAATGTTCCTACTTACCCAAGCTGAGAAAATCAATGGACGAGAAGTAGATGGGGCAAAAGAAGCTAATGATGGTAAGTATCAGTGGTTAATTGGAAACCATAGAGTGATGCAGACCAAAGATAAAATTGTTCCACGTCAAGATGGAAATCAAGAAAACCATTGTGATTGCAATCTTTGATCCTAGAAGTTCGAGAAACTTGAAGAAATGCTAATCCCACACCATATCCTCTAAGACAGTTGTATAATATAAGCAATGCAAGTTCAAGTTTGCCATTTCTTCCAAATTTGTTAATGAGATAAAATGTGATGTGGTGCCTCTCGATGTTTGGGAGGTAATTGTGAGCAATTCCTACACATTAAAGATGTGATTTTCTTAAGGCAACCTCATGAGTATGGGTTGAAAGAGTATGGCAAGCCTTACCTAATTAATGCACACAAAGGTAAGAAGTTATGTCACGAGGGGATGTATCCACAACCCTAGGAGACACTTCCCCAAGTCTCACCATCTCATAAAATCGGCTCCCCATCCCAACAAATGCCCCCAACTAAGCTCAAGGGACATCCCCTTAAAACAATCCAAAATTATGATTTGTATGGTCTAATCTCATGTCTAGTATTCTCATTTTTAAGGTTTGCGACTCTGATCCACATCCTTCATACTCCATACAAAACAATCTGATTCAAGCCATAATTTGTATTTTCCATGCCTTGTGATGTATTACATCAATCTTCCCAATATGTTATAACTTATCCTATGACTCTAACCTACATATTTCATGCCCAACTAGCTAATATACAAGTTTAATCCATATATTTTATGTCTACTAGCTATACAAAAGTCGGATTTGTGTTTTCTATTGCCTAGAAACCTTTAACAAAGACCCAACTCATGTAACTAAAGCCCAAATATAGATTGTAAGCCTACAAACTCTCCTAAAAATTTATATAGTGCCAAAATATAGATTGTACACCTACTAACTTTCCTCAAGATTGGTACTTCCGACAATTGTGTGCCATCCCCCGAAATCTGACAAAACCATATATTTTGAAGTGTTGTCGATCAACAGTATAAGCTTAGTTTTTCAAATCAAATCACAAGTATGAGATATGTCTCGTTGGTCAGGCTACGTCAAGCACTAATGCCCTCCCAATGTCTCAAAGATCTGATATCTAATGTAGTATTTTTGTCTTCCTGCCTGTCGGTGCCTCTATCTACTGGAAGCATTGGAAAGAAATCTATAACCGCTCAGACCGAGCCTAGATAGGGCTGAGAAGGGAAAATTAAGCGATATTTGAGTCCAAGGGCCTCCTTCATGTACAAGGCCAAGTATCTCTTGTCCGAAAAATGTGAAAACCTGCATAGAGAGTGATGGGGCTCCTTGAAAAGGCACTAAAGTCATCCTCTAATCTCATAATAGATGGGGCACCTAAAGATGAAGTGCTCCTCTGTATCAATCTCATGAAGATGGAAAAGTTGGCAGATCATGTCCCCATGGGCAATGTGGTGGTCAATTCCCACCTGAAGACGATAAGAACCAACCCGAAAATGTCCAAGGAGAATCTTGAAAGCGTGCATCGGAAAGAAATCTATAACCGCTCAGACCGAGTCTAGATAGGGCTGAGAAGGGCAAATTAAGTGATATTTGAGTCCAAGGGCCTCCTTCATGTACAAGGCCAAGTATCTCTCGTCCGAAAAATGTGAAAACCTGCATAGAGAGTGATGGGGCTCCTTGAAAAGGCACTAAAATCATCCTCTAATCTTGTAATAGATGGGGCACCTAAAGATGAAGTGCTCCTCAATCTCAATCTCATGAAGATGGCAAAGTTGGTAGATCATGTCCCCGTGGAGAATGTAGAGGTCGATTCCCACTTGAAGACGATAAGAACCAACCCGAAAATGTCCAAGGAGAATCCTGAAAGCGTGCATCCAATGTCTAAGTGTGTAGGGGGGAGCAAACAATAACACTGTCTCACAGCTCCAGAAAATGCTCTGCATAGAATGCCATCTCAAGACTTAGCCCACTTGGTGGATCAACCCATGTAACCTGAATAAATTCTCTAATGATGTCCTCTCTGGTGATCCCATTTAACTCTTGCTTATTCAACTAGAGTCAATCGAGGGCATCAAGAGAGTAGATGAATGGGGTAGGCAGTGAATCAAGATACCAATCCATTGAAGTAGGCAGGGGGCCTTTGCAAACCAGCAACGAGCTCAACTAGAGATTCTAGAGATGGCTATGGCCTCAAAGAGTGATAAGCGATATAAGGGTAGCAGTCCATGCCTGTTGAAGAGTCTGCAAATCATCGAACTTGTTGCAAGAAGGAAACCAGTCTAAAAATGGCTTCAATGTTGAAGGGGGGAAGCCACAAACTCTGCCATAATGGCCTGAGGAATAGACCTCCTGCATTTGATGATGCGATGAAGCATGAGAACCTGAACTCTATCAATCATGGCCCAGTCAAATTCCAACAAACTGGGCCCCTAGACCTTCGAACCACAAAGAACTGGGGGTCTAATGAGACTGTCCATGAGGTCCACCTAGGAATGAATATCCTGAAAATGGTTTTGAAAACACTAACACTCAAGGAGAGTGAGAGAGTCGCACCCCTTGTTGATCCGGTGTTGGAGGGATTTTCTCAAACCAAATCTAGGACCTGAAAACTAAAGATCCAAATAAGAATAAGATGAGATGATCTCAATCTCCATGCCCTAGAAAAAAAAAGTGATACCCTGAAAGAACGATCTTCATCCCATTGAGGATAATAACCTTGGTTTTGCCCAGGTTGACTGTCAATTGACGAAGATCAAAAAATATGGACAAGGAATCAAGCTATCAATGCAACCCCTTCAATGTGAAGGACAAGAGAACTATGTCATCCACAAAGAGGAGGATAGAGATCAAAACATGGTGAAGGAGGCACCCATCTCCAAGCTGAATATGTGCTTGGAGAAAAGCCTCTAGCTCATCAATCTATATCCCAAACAAAGCAGGTTAAAGGGGGTAATGCTACTTCACCCCATTGGTGCTCCTAATGAAGTTCGAAACTTGTGAGCTATGCGGAGTTTGCCAAGGACAGACTCATCAAGGTGCATGATGGTTGCAATAAGAATATATGATATGTCGATATCTCTAAGCCTTTGAAACAAGGCCTCCCTCGGAACCGAGTCAAACGCCTTTCAAAAGTCTACAAAGCAACAGAAGACTTTCAAAGAGTGGTGTCTTGCCTCCTCAATAATGGCTCAGAGAGTGAGGATATGGTTAATGGTCCGGTGCTCCAATCTGAAACCTACCTACCCTTTAGCCTAACAGGATAAGAAACACTTAGCCACTCGGATTATAAACCTTTACAATTCCTATAGACCTAATCCAAGTTGCAACAAAGTTGATATTACAAGTGGATGGCTTTCGCATAATAGTATGACTTGGTAATCAAGTATAATAAAGGTACACAGAGCCATATATTTGATATATTTCTTCTTTGACAACATCAATGAAATTGAGTTCCTTCTATAAATAACGAAACAAAGAGTTATATGCAATTCATTTAACCTTGGAGCCAATATTAGAAGCCCTATAAATCTTGCAGAGGTATGCATAACCCAAATGCTTCAAAAACTCGTAATTTAAAGAGGAATTGCTAGCTTGAGTATGGATTGTAATTAGTACATCAAACTAAAATCATTAGCAATCGTCAGTATAAATTCAACAATATTTGTGCCATTAAAGGAGAATCAAGAATAAGGATTATGAGAGAAGTTCACAACTCCAATGCTTTAGGAAGCTTTGGAGGAAGCAAAACATTGGCCAATTTGCAAAGGCAGGTGTGTTGACTCTAGATGCAAGCAGATGTGGAGAAATTCGTGGGTCGGTGTTCATCATGAGGTATTTCAAAGCTAGAGAAGTGAAAGTTGGAGTTAAATGCACTAGTATAGTTTACGAAATGACAGCTCAAATCAAATGCCTTCGTTTGAGACTTGATTGAGGTTTATTCAACAAACTCATTGATGAGCAAAAGCAAGCTATGAAGTTTGTGCAAAAGATATGTCAAACCCACAAGCATGTAAAAGGAACCTTTGATAAGTCTCAAACAAAGGACAAGGAGAAGCTTGATAAGAACTAAATTATTGAGAAATGTAGCTCAAGCAAGAACTTCTTGCACAGTTTCAGTGTGAACATGCAGGAAGTGGTTGAAGACATTTCAAGGCTGACCACCTAGGAAAAATGGTCATTAATTCTATTTTGTAATTCACTTAGGATAAAGTGAAATATCTTTTGTTTTTTAGTTGAGTCTAATAAAGTGCATTTAATGCATTTATGACTTGGATTTGATTAATTTCAACTGTACATCTCAAGATCATATTAGGTTTTGGAGATAAGGTTTTAGTAGATTAGGGTTTCAGAAAGCATACATAAGACAAGATAGAGAGAACAACACATAGTTGAACAGTTGAGCAGGTTGAATGACTAGGAAAGAGAAAACAGTGCATAGCAGGAATAGAATCGACCTGTAGCTTTTCAGCAGGTTGAGGAGGAAGCAGTACAACAAATCCATACAATTGTACGAATCCGTACACAAGGTCCTTACAATCGTACAAAATCTGTAGAGCGAGCTGTACAAGCCATACAGCGGCTGTCCTCCCTTTTTGTGCAAGTCGCACTTTCTCAGGCAGGCCATACAGCTCAATTTCAGGGTGATTTTGTAACCATACAGCTGTTGGTTTTTAGCAGCTTGTGGAGGCTTCCTTGTAACAATTGAATAAGGAATTAAAAGCTAATTTTGAAGGAGAAATTACCTATGTATGTGTGAAACTGCTTTATGCTTCCACTATTTACTTTTCCAGCTATTGTGTGATTGATGCTATGGTCTGAAATTTAATTTCTGCATTAATTAAATTCAGCAATTTGTTTGTTTAATTGTGTTAAATTTATAAGCAGCTGCGAGAGCCATTCTCCTGGAGGATGGCTAAGACCCTAGACGAGATCTAGGGCCCCCAGTGCACTCATGGGGTATTTGGTCTGGGACCAAACAGTCAGTGCCATGGCAAAAGACCCTTATTAGGGCCCCCGATATATGACTGGGGTTCTTAGTCTGAGACTAAGCAGGTAAGCCCCTAGATATGTCTAGGGCCCCTGGAAATG